>JAWQUT010000066.1:1568956-1582396 GCA_033807755.1 Ellobium chinense | reverse complement strand
TGTGGTCTTATTTGCCATTAGGAAACGGATAAAAACTGAAGGAAACATAAGTATTTGCAAACAAAAGGATGTCTAGCATTGATTTATGTTGCATTCAACATAATAAGTATTACAGGATGTCCATATTGACCAAAAAAACAGCATATATTGGGATAATTTGGGCGGCCATTTTGTTTCAAGCCATGAGTGGCCAGGTAATAGAAAGTATGAGCCAACGTGCCATTCTGGCATACTGTCGACTCAACTAAAGTGCACAGTCTGAGCGGGTGTGTGTGGTTTTCAAAATGTCACATGACACAGCTCCCCAACACTAATGTCTACTTAGAAATCATGAACTTAGCAAATCACAGTCATTTGCACTATGTTCATTGCAAAAAAATGCTAACTTCATAACTCTGAAAACTACAGCATTTATGTTGGGAAACTGCTGTCCATATGTCTGTGATGCTCTAAGAATATATTATCATGTTACTAAAGAAATCTAAGCCCAGTCTGCTTTATGTTGTTAATTTTTTCACATGTTAAAACCATAAAATCTGAGGAAATAAACTGTTAGACACTTTATTTGAAATTTCACTGGATTGGTTTGTGTTCAAGGATATCAACATCTATGACAGTGAAGAAATGTCAGAGAAAAAGCAATATCTCTGGCATTGTGCAGAGTGGCTAATGTAATATTTTATACTATAATAACTGTAAACTGTTCTGACATTGGTGAAACTGAATTCAGATTAGTCAACAAAACTTTTCATCAAAGTTAACATTCATAGTGTGAGGAGCACTGGAGTCAGCCTGTAGCTAACTGTGTGACTATTGTTACGGATAATGACCAATACATTTGTTTTCTGCCGGCCGATCAGCTGCCACTGGGGGGCAAAATTCTACCTTCACTCCCGGCGTTCTGCATGGAGATGCATACATTTTTTTATTACTCAAATGTAACAAACAGACGGTAGAATATATTCTATCACAGTATCAAGAGGGTTAAATCAACATGCTTTAATTGTGACCAATGCAGAACATTAGAACTGAGGGTAGGGGTGGGGGCTCTGTTTGTTTTGGGCTGTTATGTATAAAGAATTGTGTCTGAAATCTTTTGTCATCAGGCAAATAGTGCAGTTGTGTCGACTGCCTGTGAGCTGAGTCAACAATGAATTTAAACGAGGCAAAATGTGCAACACAACCGTCAGTACCTCTCTAATGAAGCCTCTGGCAGGGCACTGGCATAGCAGGTATGGAACCATTCCATTAGGGGCAACTCATTCACAACCTGACGTTCACAGAGATGATTGTAGAGTTTCTGCCCCTGTTCTTCTTTCTTCAGACACTGCATGGTGTGTTCTGGCTGTTGACATGAATAATCAAGATATATCTTTAATAATCATCAAAGTTTACTATACTATTTTATTCATATTATTAGTGTTCCGAAGTGACAATTTACATTAGATTTTTATCCTATATTTAATGAGATTTGACTGTTGCAAATATGTCAGCTATATCTACTCTTTTTTTTTTTTTTCACCTTGCTCCTCTGATTTCTTCATAATCTTTGACTCCAACATAGCAGTCTATTGGCTTCATTCAAGGTATAACTGGTACTTTTATATACTGCACAAAAAGACAGATTTCATATTCACATATTTGATGCAAGTAAACTGAAAAAAAGAATGATGCAGTGCAGACTCTTTCATTATTAAACTTCCTAAATCACACATTTATCATTAAGCGAAATTTCATACCTGCATATATGTTTATGAACCACAGTCATGTCCCCATCTTTTCTTTTAATATACCACCACGCCTAGCTCCATTTAGGAAATATTACTCTGATCATCACTCAATCCAGCCTCCCACCCCCATCACCAGGGCGCATAAATCCTTCCAACCCACTACTACACAACCAAGTCATAGCGATACAACTTGGACCCTCCCGCTCTCCTTTCCCCTACTCTTTTCTCTACCTAGGCAATCAACCCTTACTACCATTTCCTTTCTTGGCAGAAAACCTGTGACCGCTCTATTTGCTTTGCCAGCTCCAGAAGATCATAAACAAAAAAAAGAGGAAAAAAGAAAAAAGATTATTTAAAAGCCAGAGCAACTTACAAACTGTGACAAACTCCCATATACATGCTGATTGATGTGCTTGTAAAACCGGGTGGAGATCCAGAACAGGTCAACCTCTGAGCTGACCAGGCCACCGACAGCTTGAGCAATAGACAAAAAATACTGATTCTGTGGTTCTTGATCCTGTGTCATAAGAAGACAATAACTCTTGTTTATGCTTACTATCCCATGTCAACAAACACAACTACGACATGTATCTTTGCTCTAATTAACATCACTAGCATTATCAAAACATGACACTAAAGTGACAAAATTAGACTGATGCAAGAGAATGTCTGTATATGCAAAGTAGGCATGTTCATAGACAAAATATACAATTTTAAAAGCAAGTTTCGAACTTGTGCAATATCTGAGCATTTGCAGTTCAGTCTACTCCACTTAATTCTAACTCCTTGAGTGTTCTTGCAAAAGTTGTAATTGAAAGAGGCTCAGATTATCCGGTGACTTTTCTTAAGAGACTGCGGTATTCTGTAGCCAAAAACTCTACAAATGAAGTGAACTGCAATTATGCAGAATTGATAATATCTTGATCTATCAAAACATAGGTATAACAGGGATGTGAGCAATGGTGGCAAAATTTTCAGACACTATGAATATGATTAACATTGATCTCAGTTCAAACTGAAAATATTATGTTCCTCTTTCTATTTGCTCCTTTATTAGAATGTCCTATTTTTTTAAATTTAATTTTCAGCTTTCCAAAAGGTTTTGGCATTCCGCCTTCCCAAGCATAATGAACTATGTATGAAGAGTCCTTGCCTCTGTATTACATCCACACGAGATCAAGTGAACAAAAGTGAAAAGACTTGTCTGCCCATGCCAAGGATCATTTTCACATACCACAGACTTATTTTGCAGAGGCAGCATTCCTTCCTCAATGAGCTTCATCCTCAAAATCTTGTGCTCCTGAGCATTATCAAGGGAGTCTGGTGCCAGAAGGATTGTGGCCCTCTCTAACTCTTTCACCTGTTCCTCTCTGTGATTCCACACATACTCCTGACTGTTCTGATTCACAGGTAAAATACCTAGAATGGGAAAAATGGAACAAGAATGAGAAAGATAGAAATGCAAAGGACAACATTTGTATATTTAATATATGAATTCAAAGTGTACTCATAAGCATACTAAACACAACACAGCCTGATTTCCTGGCTAGCCGATTAACTCTAGTAATGAGCATGGCATGAGCACCCATCTGCATCAACTGAAGCAATATTATAGCCTTGCTAGACCAAGTGCCATTGACCACTTTTATACCAGCAATCTAGAGTGGTCTGAGCTTTGCTACGTTAGGCAGGATGTGATGACTGAGAATGTCATCCGCATCAACTGTAGAAAGCAGTCAGAGTGCTTAAATCTGTATTACTACGGTTACATGGGCTAAACATCTTAAACCATCACAAACACAGTGCTACAAACCAACACTTAAGGGTAAAAGGAAGTATCTTATTTTCTTATTGGTGCCTCATAAAGTTTTCACTTCCAGGACTAATTGTCTTGTTTTCTGCATTCCCACCCCATTCCTTCAAGTGCCGAATGAACATTTTCTTTGCTAAACTACTAGGTCATTCAAACTGAATTTTGTTCATAAACATGTGAAATGTATAATTTACCAAGTAAAAGTTTCCAAACGTAAATTCTGTACATGGCAGGAACCCCAAATCGTAAACAGAACTGCACCAGTTTCTCCTTCTTGATTGGCTGCTCTTTCAGCAAAATTTCAATGGACTTTTTCTCTTCCACAGCCCTGAAGCCAACTTTCTCATAATAGTGTGTTCGAAAATTCCTTTCATGATCAGTCATTTTTGGTACTGTGGATGGAATGTTATAAAGCTTAATTAAAATCTACGATCATAACACTGATAGTAAAGGGTCCTCAATCAACTTTACTATAAAGCACCTGAATGGGCATTTTTTGTTCTATACTAAGTAGTCTATACTCTGCCAGATAAAATACTGGAAAGTGAAAAACTGTTCTTTGACTTGTTACATGTACATTCTTTTTTTAAACTTTTTTTTTTTACTAACTATAATCAATATCAAATTCTGAGTCTATAGAGTATAAAATGGTTGGGACTTTATTTACATGAGTCAACATTTACCAGAATCACCCATTGTCTGACATTAACGTAAGTAACCCTGGACTTTTAAGTAGTCTAGATTCCTACTGATTCAGGTCTTGGCTATTTCCTAAACCACTAAGCATACTTTGCACATATCATCTAGATAGATCTGTGTAGTCTGGGATTCAAAATGTGATGAGTGTCTAAATTTACGTCACAGACTAGACTACTGGCTTTGCTTCAGCTCTCTTCGGTATAATCACGGAATTAATCAGTTAATGATTACATGAATGTAATCAGTGACAAAATGAACTGCATTAGTGATCCTGTTCCAGCACATAGCCAAAATATCCTTCATTTCTTATACGCTTTCAGCAATTTACCTTGACTCGACTTTGGGCTAAAATCCAGTACAGTTTCGGCTTGCTCTGATGTTCCTGTTAATTCAACTGTGAAGTACTTTCACTTTTCAGATATTACTTCCGGTAGTAGTGCCACTCCGAACATGTGCTTTTCCTTTAGAATCTACAGCGAGAATGATATGAGTTTTATCCCTTCCATTTCCCTAGATGCTGAAGCAAATTAGTGGAAAAATTATGTAATATTTACATTACTGTTAAAATGAAGAAAAGCAGGCACTCTACCCACTTTACCTTGCATTTCACGGTTTTTTCCGTACCGCTTAGTTTAGACCTACGAAAGCGGTTCCACGGCCGAAGGAAAACATCATTTCGTAAAATCATTTACACAACCTTGAAGGAAAATTTTTACGAGTGGCAATAACGACTTCCGGCTAGAAAGCAAGGGCCGAGGCTAATTATGAACGATACACCGAGCTTTCTACGATTCAAATCATTTGTAGACAGTATGATATATAATGAAGCAATGCAGCACCAACGCACCTGTAATCATAGTTAAGTTTGTCTCTTTATACCTATCACAAATTCGAAACATTTACAGGTTCTCGCCCAGGAATGCAAAACTGCATAAGAACGGGCGAATATCAAGTAATTATAGTAATCAAGAATAATCCTGTTATGAACTCGAGTGATGAAATTATATAACTTCGATAGGCCTACAGGTATCTCTATGAATGCGAGTTTGTCAAAGATTGCCCAAAATGCCATAGCTGCAGTGGGCTTTACTGAATTTCTTTTGCTGTGAATTTTGAAATACCATGCAACAATTAGCTCGCTCACTTCAGTAGAGTAGTGTTGAACTTTTGATCACAAGGGGTGGTCATTTGATTTTCAGATTGCTTTAGCCAAGTTATGTGGTCATATATTTTCATTCACAATTCATGTAATTAGCTCAGATAGCTATCATGTACCAAAACTGACACTGAAGAAGAGCCTATCTACTTGCCATAACAATATACAATTTACTGCACGGTACTGTACTTCACACGTTTTCTAATTCTGTCTCATTTTCCTTTGGTTTCGATGGAGCAGAACAGAACTTCTTGAGGGTAAGAGCAAAATGAAGTAGGCTCCCACGGGTGAGGGTTTTTGGTGTCTCTTCATGGATTATCACGAATAAACTGTAAATTATTCATTGTAAAAATGAAGTTTGGGGCACCTGGATCACGCCACTGGTGATTACTTAAACTTTGTAGTCGATTTCATATATGTATCGACCACAATCTAAAAACTAGCTGGAACCCGCCCGTGTTTATCGGTCTACCGAAAACTGAGGTAGAGCTTCAGTGTTGAAGCACAGGAAAGATCAAGAAAATAAACATGGCTGTAAACAGTGAAGCTCGGATTATGAACCAAGGAAAGTTGGACGATAATACGCCCGTAACTGGCGTAGATTTGTCCAGACGATTCCAACAAACTATGCTCAAGTGAGTTTTCAATTGCTTCGTACCTGCATTGTTTGTTTAGACCCATTTGTGCTTGTAGAGTGTTAAGCGATCGCAGGAAATCCTGACAGAACCAGACTCGCGAAGCCTGGGGCGCAATCCGGAACAAACTTGATCTCTTTATCTATTTCGTAATAGTCTACTTAGGGACTCACATAAATACAGCAGTGAAACCTGACTGAATCTCAGTTGCAGAAAGTCTAGTCTAGTGTGCTTTGCCAACTATCTCAGCAGTGAGAAGAGCAAAATGTCAGTCATCAGTGAAGCCCGAGTGATTAATGTTGGTACAGATACGTTGCCTTTGGAAAAACACACAGAGCTGGTCTCTGGTGTCACTTTGTCCAGAAGATTATGCAAGACACTTCGCAAGTTAGTTTAGTGCTTTTTATTATCAGAAAAATAGATCTAAATGTATTGTTGCAAATGTGTAGACTACATTTCTTGGATCACCAGGTTTTTATGCTTTTCTTAGTTAGGTTAGATGATAGTTAGATCTCTACGGAATGATCAAAACTTTGATACCTGAGTTTGGATGCTTGTTGTGGCATTCATTTAGCTCCAGTTGTACAGCTGTAGATCTATTCATTAATAAGCTGACTGCTACCAGTGTTCAGTGTTTCAAAGTCTGTGTCAGTTTTATGGTTTCTTATTCAGAAAACAGGATTTTGTTAAGCTGTTAATTAAGCTTACCCTAAGACTAATTAGGGCTACTGTTAGTGTAGTGACACAGGCCTCACTTTATATAGTCTGTAGAGCTTTTTCTTGTTAACTGTGCTTAATAAAAAATCATTACCACCAGATATCAGCTTGACGCTTGATACTGAAGTATAATTTAGGAATGGGAAATTTCAGTGCTTGTCAATACTTAGATCTATTTGATGGATACTATTTATAAAACATTAGCTGTGCACAAGGTGCACTTCCACAATGAGGGAATACTTCACTAAGTTGGTGGTTATTTCAGAGGCCTAAATGCCAAATGAAATTAACAGAATTTTGAAACAAAATCAATAAAACGATATGATAAAGTCAATAAAAATGGTGAATCTGCAGTTCACATCTTTTTTTTATCCTCTACAGCTGCAAAACATAGTGTCAAGGGTGCCAAACTTTTTTTAGATGTCAAGCCAGTTTTGTATTTTAACTATGATTTGGTAGTCATATTTAAAATGTGAGTGCCTGTGTCACTATATAACTGGCAAAATGCCTAAAATTGAACTTGAAAAAAACAAAACCAAAAAAAACAACTCTAATGCTTGGCACTACACCGTACAAAAACACTCTTCTCTCTATTCTATGATAATTTTGTGGGCCATTTTTTACATCCTTGGTCCGGCAGGCCATATTTTGGCTCATGGGCCAGCTACTTGGCGCCTCTATTCTAAAGCAGACAACTTGTCCATAATTTATGCGCTTTCAATTTTTGGATGTTTTTGATTCCCATCAATCTCTGCATTTTACTTTTCTTTTTTCCCAATCTTTCCCATTCTCACCATTTTCCAGTTGCATGTGTGCTTATTCCATTTCACCTAGTCTGCTTTCACATTTTTGCTCAAATATTTTATAAAACCCCTTTGAGAAAAGTGGACGTATCATGGCATAATGATGAACTTCTTCACCACCATCATTCTTGTCACGACAAATCTGTGAGTAAAAATTCACCTTAGGTACGTGGACAGTAATGGTGCTGACCACTGACCATTTACCTTAACAGCACTTTTATCTTCTGTTTTTCAATTTCCAACCAAGAAACCACTTTCACGCATCATTGCTCTCCACCGTTGTATTCACTGTCTGAATGGATAAGCTTTCCCTTGTCAGAGACTTCCAAGCAACCAAAAAAAAAATCTTTCCACAGGATGAAGAAGATCAAGAGATTTGACTTTGAAAGACTTGTCTCCATTTTTGTGGTTTCCTAGTTGTATCCAGGTTGGGAGGTTTGCAAGGTTTGGGTGGCATAACATGGTACTGGATTTATCTGCTTAGGTGGTTTTCCTCTATATAATATCAATGTTTGCTTTGCTGATCTTTTGTATGTACATGTACTACTTTCCTGACCTCTGACTGATTTTAAGTTCTTTTTATATTTATAGCTGAACAAAATCTTTTTGTTTCAACAGGTTCATGGGCAAGTTCATAAAAGCAGATGGGAAGTCTGTGGACTATGAAAAACTGAAGAACAGTCCTGAGTTTGCGCAGTACAAGAAAGATGCCCTTGATTTACATAAGGTTGACCTGACACCCATGTCAGATATTGAGAAAAAAGTATTTTTCTTGAGTATCCTTGTTTAGTTTTGTGTGTCTGTATGTATGCATTGATGCTTCATTGTGTATCACAGTGTAAATACCAGTAAGAGGTGGACAGGACTCTTGCCTGGGGACTCTATGCATTTCAAGTACTCAAGAGACCCCATGCTGTACCTACTTTTAAAACTTTATGTTGATTAATTATGTATTTATGCACACACCAGTGGTAAAGAGACTATCTAGTGGTTAATTCCACGCCCCATCGAGTTCGCCAAGTCACACCCGCTTATCCCCGCTTAGGATCACCGTTGCTGGCAGGTCGGGCCTCTGAGTGCAATGAGGTCCTAGCTGGCTACCCCTACTTGCCACTCCACAGGGGTAGTCTGCATTCAAGAGGACGTGGGATGGAGGGTCACCCGCCCGAGAATCGGTGGCTCTGCGGAAAGCTCCCGTTCATCCGAAGGGTCCAAGGCTACGAGCGAGCACAATCACAAAGCTGAAATTACAGAGGAATCCATAACATACTAAAAATTGCCATGCTGTCACCAGGAGTATCGTTACCAATGGTATGGGGCCTGCATGCAGGAGTTATGACTCGATCGGTCCATTGGGTAAAGAAAAAAGAAAAAGATCCCAGACCGGTTTGCTGTTGCAAGAGAGCAGGGTGGCAGAATGCTCACTGGATGAACACCCTCCCTATTCCGTATCCCCAGGACAGCCCAGGCTGGTGTCCCTTCGGCTCACTCCTGCCTCCAGGGCCTGACCACTCTACCGCTGGGCACTCATCTTGCTTTGGACTGTTGACCCTTTGAGAGACGGTGGTCCTCCTGTCTTTGGCAGTCGGACCACCTGGGGTAGAGCTAGCCCACAGGATAGGAAAGGGTGTGATGGTTTGTACCTCCCCTGCTCGAGTCCATCAGATAACTGACACGGACATTATGCTGTCGGGCATGTATGGCCCTAAGCGCTCAAAACACATGCCTCAACTGTGTCGTTGTTCCTATGTCCCCCCTGCTCATAATGGCGAGACAGTAGACTCAATTCCGACAGCAGATCGGTCAAGCAAGACCCTTCGGTCATCTGCGAGGACCTAGATACGGTGTCCCGAGGGCCGATTGGCCTGTATCTGTGGCATAAAGCCCCTCCACATTTTGCTGATCACGTCCGGTAACATTAACCATTAGCACTGATCGTTTCCAGTTGCTACCCAGCCAGGCCCCCCGGTTCAGACACTGGTCGTAGTCTTCCTCATCCTGCAGATACAGCTCCTTGGGAGATTCTGACTAGCGACCGCAAAGTGTCATCACCGAGGCAACTTATGCACACACAAATTTATTTCTTAAGCATTATCGTTATAAAAAAGTGACATAATCTAGAGTAGACCCTATGTCAAACTGCTGAAAGTTAAAGTATTGTATGAAAAATGAGTTGTATCCCTGGGGTGTTCTTTTTTTTGTTATAGAGAGCTCCACACATTTGTTGCTCCAGGGCCCCACATCAAGTTAATTCATGATACCTGGTCATTCATGGTGGAGATTGGTAGAGAACCTGTTGTTGTACTATTCCTTCTTATTGTGTGCCTTAACTCAAGTGAGACCTCTACAATACGTTGACCATACATGGACTGCTGGAACAATCAACGTTGCCAGACTCTGTACTCAGTGTGCAGCATTTCTTCAAGACCACAGCTTACAAAATCGGAGGTCTTATATATTGTTTAGATGACATCGAGCATGGTATTCTCAGATGTAAGTACTGTCTACACTCACTTCATGTGTCTTTCAGTGCAGATCTAAGAAACTGGGATATCCTCATAATTAGTTATTTATATAAATATCTGTCACAAGACTTTCATTCTTGTCTGTACTAACATACATGCGTTGCTGCCTGTATCCCTGTCTTAATGTCAGCATCTATAGTTCATATTGCACAACATTGTCTCACAAAATGGAATGTCAGAATATTTGTTATTTTGTTGTATAAAAGCCGAAAATAACCAGTGTCAATCATACTCCGTATAAAACTAAAACATTTTCTGAATTGTTGTTGAGTTGCAGTGGACCTGTCCAGATATGTTCTCAGGTTGTGATATCATTTGTTATCCAGTCGTGACTGTTTTGGGTACATCCACAGGTAATCGTTCACATCCTGCATCAATTAAACCTCAGTTTCCTGCCAATGATCCAAGGCTGAAGTTCATCTGTCAGAAAGTAGACCCTCGGATTCACTTTGCACTGGTGTGTGGAGCCAAGGTAAGATTTCAGTGGAAAAACCTTTTCCTTCAGTTTTGCTTGTGTTGCTGTTGTAGCTTTATGTACAACTTGTCATTTTTACTGGAGACTATATACACATAGACTTTTGAGGGCAGACAGAGGTTGCCCTTTTCCTCTTCTGGTTTGCAACCTCCCCTCTCCCCACTCCACTTGCATGGGATCAAGTGGGACACAGTCAGGCAGTCTGTTCCTTGTTGCTGCTTTTTCTCTTTCCTTACTATGTTTGCAGTAGTGACTGCCATTATCTAATATCCAAATTTCTGATGATGAGATAATGTTTTCAGAAACTGAATACTGTACTCAGTTTAAACACAGCTTGATCATTGTTAGTAGCAGCTCTGTAGAGGCTCTCAGACTCTCATGCCATGCATAGGAACCAAAGTCATAATTTCTGTTCATTCCTTGCACTCATGTACGAAAGTAATAAGACACAGAGGTAGATGGTCGCTGCATTTGGAACCCTCCACTGCTTCTTCTTATATCCCCTCCTCTTTTTTTCTTGGCTTTCTCTTTCTTTTCTCATTGTCTTTGAATGACAGAAAAGATTGTTGCCAGTGGTGATCAATCTGGGATACGCCCACGTTACATAACAAAGGAATACTGTATCTCATATGTATGCTGCTTTAAGGCAGATTCCCATTTTGGTCCCTTTGCATGGAACCTACGGTTCTCTGGCTTTCAATCTTCATTATACTTTCGTAGCTTTTATGGTTTGTGAGACAACGAACTACTGTCCATTGATTAATTGTTAAAGTGCAGTGCAATGTGAAAGTTTTTTGTTAAGTTCAACAAAACTATGATTCTGGCATTAGAAAGTCTTTTCCTGTAAAACTGCAATATTCTCTATTACTGTCAGTACCAAGTCTAGAGTTTGAGAGTGGAAATGACTGGCATACCAGCTTTCATATTTGATATACAAGGAGATAACCACGGTGCAGATTCAAACTCAGGTTAGTTATTGAAACTATAGGCTATAGGACCCCAGAAATAGGACCCCAGAAATAGGACCCCAGAAATAGGACCCCAGAATTGATCATGTCAAAAGATCTTTCCGTTTTTGTTGTGGTTTTTTTTTTTTTGAACCTCTCCACAAAACCGATAGCCTATATATACCAAACACTCAAATACAGGATATTGCACAATTTTACAAACCCATGTTGCCCAGCTTAACAAATGTCACTAAAGGTTGTCTTGATTTATACCTCTATAATATTCCGTTAAATATGTGTTGCTGTTATTGTGCTGTCACCCAGTGATAGAAAACTTGTCTCAACTTAAATAGAAAATTTAGATGAACACGTAAAACCAGATTGTATGTGTGGTTTTCAGTCCGTTTGTGTAGCCAGTACTGTCTGTATTTTCATAAGCCCAATTATTAAGGGTAATATTATGTTTTATCTGTTTCATTTTATTCTCATGTCCTCTGAACAGCTGTTGGCATATCCCATGCCTTTCCCTTATGCACAGTGTTAGCAGCACTAGAAATATGATACAGTGTTTTTGTTGATCCGGGCTGTTGTTTTGGTTAAGGTTTTAAGGTGTTTCAACAAGATCAAGGCTATACTGCTGTGTACATGTAATTACAAAACACATTATTATCATTTTTTTCTATATGATTATACAATGTTTTGCCATTGCACAGCACAGTATAATGCCTTAGCAGTTATGAAACTAAATTACTGGGTAGCATTGCCCTATCAGTTTCGTCCTGAATAGCCACTTCTAGTCCTACCATTTCACAATTTTAAAACTGTGAAAGGATTTTTAAATTGCGCAGTGTGAACTTATTTTTTCCTCCTTATTCAAAAAGACATGCCGGGTTTTAGGTGACATTTCATCTCTTGTTGTAGTGAAGAAGGTCAGACCTGGCTGAAGGTAAAGGGTGGAAACTTATCAAATGAATAGAATTATACTGTCTGTATGATCAGCCAAATGGACACTGATTAATCATAATCAAATGGCTAAAGGACCCCATAATTAATCTTGTCAAAAAGATCGTTCTGTTTATTTTTATGTGCTCTCCTCAAGACTGTTAGCCTGTACTCCAAAACACTCGATTACAGGAGGTGCTCTCCTCAAGACTGTTAGCCTGTACTCCAAAACACTCCATTACAGGAGACAGTTGTTGCACAGTTTTACAAAGCCATGTTGCCCAGGTTAACAAACCTTTTTTAAAGATTCTCCTATTTATGGCACTGTACTTACTTTATCACTTTTTAAGGAAACAAAAATGTTTTCCCAGCTAAAGTTGAAACAGAAAATCAAATGAATTGTACTTTGGTTTAATTGAAACATTTCAGTATCCTCATGAAATTGCATTTAAGAAGAGTCACTGCATGAGGATGTTGTTTTGAGTGTAATGTAAAATATATCTAGACAGTTAGGAGTGGCTAAGAATGTCATTAGTTTTCACTGCTTAGCAAATTCTGCTGTTTCTCTTTATGTTTGATTTGATTTTTCAGTTTCTGGCTCAGATTTATCATGAACGCAAATAATTGACACTGAGCTTAGCTTGTTATTGATCAAGTTTTATCATTTATCAAATCATTGTTGGAAATGGATACAAAATAAATGTTGTTCAGCAGGTTGATTTTGACACCTCCTAGTAGGACAAAGAACGCTGATAAGAGTTTCTGGGGGGGNNGGGGGGGGGGGGGGTCACAGCTGTTGAGGTGGACGTTACCGCTTGTTTTTAATCTACTGCGCTGACTAAGGAAGGGCATATTTTGGGGTAACTCTGCAGTGCTGTGTCAGGGATAAGGCATTGATAACGCTATTGTGGAGAAGCTTTTTCAAAGCATGACAGAAAACAGTAGCTTGCACCCCTGCAGTGCGCACAAGTCGGGGAGGAGGGGTGGGAGTGCGGGGG
>JAWQUT010000066.1:1516767-1558430 GCA_033807755.1 Ellobium chinense | reverse complement strand
AAAAAAAAAAAAACAATTACTAAATTTCAAAGTTTAATAATTTCAATAACCCAAATAAATTTTATGCGACTGAAATTTCGCTCACATTACCATATAGATAGTATCAGTTAATGCTACAAATTTTAGTTAAATTGTGTGGGTGGCTTGGGTAGGTTATAGCTGAAAATTGAACACCCTGTTTAACAATGGAATGCCCAGTGTGTGTTCAATATACAGGTCTCCTCAGGACTCTATTGGACATGTCAGTTTTGTTTGTTGTTGCTACAAAATTGAAAGTATGTAGTAGCACTTAGATCATTCCAGCTTGCTACAATTATAAATGGTATGTGACTGTTGATGCACTTAAAATTGTGTCCCAGTTTTTTGTAACTCTTGAAATTATTGGCTGTAGACGTTAAGTAAATTCTCTGACTTCTTGGCCAGCTGGAAAATGAACTGTAAACAGCCAAACATGGGCCCAAATATAGACTAGCCTGTATGTGTGAGGGGAAGATAATACAGATACAGTGAGGCTTCACAATCACATGAGTAACAGCTGGAAAATATGTGGTTAAACCTTAGTCCTCAATAGGTTGGTACGTTTTCCTGATTGAGTTAGATCTTTGGGTCATAACGTTCCATTTCAGCACAGTAACAGAGATGAGGCTGGAACCCAAGTTGGACAGTCTGGGGGAGAAATGCCTTTCACAAAAAATTCCCAAGAAGAAATCTTGGTCCCCCTGTAACATATAGACTAGTTTAGTAGACAAGCTGCTGATTTGCAGAAACCATAGGAAAACATAATAATGTGGGTCCCTTATGGAATTTGGATAATACAGTGGAACTTTGATATTGAGCATATCATAGTCTGGTTTGTGGAAAAAGTATACTCATTTTTGAGGTACTGTATACTTATAAAATAGATTCATCCGAATGATTAATGATAGAGAAATAAAGAATCTGTGCACGTGAAAGTCATACTGAAAAGCAAGACATTCAGTGGCACCTGAAAATAAATTACTCATTTAATAAGTACATGTATGCCTCATTATTAAGTATGAATATCATATGCAAGGACATATTATTAATCTACTATTTCATTACTCAGATGACCTTGATATTAAGCATACCTCAATATTAGGTATACTTTCTCCATGCGCCAAGGAATACTTGGCGTTCTGTTGTACTTACTAAATGAATACCTAATATCAGGGTTCCACTACAGGTCTTCAGCCTTATTTTTTCTATGGTGAAGTAATATTCTTTTAGTGGATTCGTGGTATAAATTGTAAGAAAGTTGTGAGTTTGGTTGTCCCTTTCCCTCACCTGTTCCTGGCCAGCACTGTGATACTTTAGCTAATAAGTAATAAAGTTAGTTAAAACTAACAGGGATATATTTCTGTCCCCAGTCCTGTCCGGCATTTGGGGTGTATAGTGTGGAGAACATCGACTCAGCTCTGGACAAAGCCACCAGGAGTTTCATTAATCAGGAGGTTCAGACCAGGAACGAAACAGACGAGGTCTTTCTCTCCAAGTTGTTTCAGTGGTACAGAGCCGACTTTGGGGAGACAGAGGTGGATGTGCTCAAGTAAGACATGTTGTGATATCCATCAGCTTCAGTTTTTATTTTAGCTTAATCTGCCTACCTGAGGTTCCAGTAGGAGTTTTTAAGTACATTATACATTTTTGTTCTCCTGCAATTTTTCATCTTTAAATTTCGCCTTTCAATAAGAATGTGCTTTGTATATCTTTTGCTATGACAATTCCTCCACCCCCCAAAATTGGCAAGTAAAGTATTCCATCACAAAGCACTTCCAATGTCATGAATATGTATCAGTTCTTAAAATAGAAACAGTTTACAATCAAATACAAGTTCACTTTGTCAAATTTGCTGCATTGCTCTTCTACATTGATTTGTCATACTTGTCATTGTCTTTACCATTTAGCCATAAAATGACAAAAGGAAGCAAGTACACAATTTATCAAAATGATTTAAGTCTACATTCTAAATAAGCAAAGTAGGTCCTACCTACCAATCAGTTCATTTCTGCAAAACAAGTTTTAGTCAGCCTATAATGTGCATTTGTAAGAAGCAAGTCCAGTGACATGCCATATATACCATGACTTGTGTTTGTCTACTTCTCAAAACTTGGTTTCTTGGACTTGCTTCCTTTAGTCATTTCACAGCACCTTTGCTACAGTGCTGAGGTGTATAAAACAAGGTAATGTCCAGGGTGTGATCTTATTTTAATTATGATCTCTGCTGTCTGTCCAGGTGGATCATGCCTTACTTGAGCCCCTCAGAACATGATCGCTGTAGTATCCTCATCCTTAAGCTGGAGAAATTGGGACCTGTGGCTCTGCGATATCATGAATTCAACTGGGCTATCAACAAATCCTGATTCCTCTTGTTCACGTTGTCTAGTGCTTGTTGTTTTTTTAAATTTGTAAATATGGTCTCTCCATTTTCTCTGTACACAATATGTTTCCTGCACAGTTCTTATACATTTTATAAGCTTGCTGTAGCCACTTGCTCCAAGTCATCAGTTTCCATTTTCCTTACATTTGTTTAAATTCATTTGTATATGACACCTCCAGACCTGTCCAGATAGTGAAGTGGACACATGTTGTCTATAAATTTGTTTTGGTATTGTGATTTCCCCATACCTGTCACCAGAATTCTAAATGTGTAGATCCTGAATTTGTCACCGAGAAATTTTTTAACTACACGTTGTCACTCAGGTCTTATTATAAATGTTTCAGTTAAAGGGGTCCACTACCCTTTTTATTGTAGTAGCTAATAGAGTATTTCTGAGGTGCTCAATGTCTTTTTCTAAGTCAGAATATTTTGCATGCAACATTGCACAGCAAAGGGCAGAATAGTGGGCAACGTTGAAATGTGAGTGGTGATTTGAGGAAAACTTTGATTTCAAAACAATACAGTTGTCACCTCAATGCATTTCATGTTTGTATCCTAGAAACATAAGTGCACAAACTAACAGACAATTTTTCAATATTCGAGTCTCAAAATTGTATGGCTTGGAACTAAAGGAAAGGGCTGTTTCTTAAAAAGATGTAATGAGAATTAAACATAAACAATAAAATATCTCTGGAAATATGTGCATTAATGTATCGTAGATATGTGTGAAATCTGGTGGTGAAGTAACGAGAATATTTTGAGATAAAGATCTTCTTAAGATCACCACTCACAATGGGAAAAAATGCAGTATATAGCACTGTGGTGCATAGTTTTGGATGTAAGATGTACTGACTTAGAAAAGGGCAGTGGGCACAACAGTGATGTTCTATAATTGATAGTGGAAGGGTGGTGGATCGCCTCAAAGCACACGTAGGAAATAAGATATCCTCACTAAAATTCATAAAGGATCAGCACAGTTCTTCAGTAACTTCATTATGTCTTGGTGTTTTACAGGTGGGGATTGTGTATGAATTCTGATATAATTTCTGATGAGGTGAGAAGATGCGTCATGTTATATCATTCACTGTGTTGGTTTGTCTGCACAACTGTGACTTGTGAATAGTGTAGACATGCATAGCTCAAATGGGAAATGAGAATGGCTAGGAAAGGTAGTTTCTGTTGCAGCCTTGTGTGATTGTTTTGTTTGAATTTGTGAGGAGTTTGCCTTTTCAAACTTTGTTTATGGACAGAATGAGGAATGTAAGCAGAGGTGTAAGAATGTCTTGACTTTGACTGTTACAGGTTTTGCTATGCTTGTTTTTTCAGAATAAGTTCCAATGAAATGTATTGGCGAACTTTTTCTGAAGTGTGACATGTTCACACTTTCTTTTTGCAAAATGTTTGAGAGGTGATTGTTAAGTATTTGAGAGACGATTGAAAGATGTTATGAGAGATAATATGACGATGTGAGAAGTTTGTGATCTCTTCATATCTCTGGCATATCTGTGATTCATATCTTTTTAAACAACATCTACTCTTTGCCTTTCTATAGTCATTCCTACTTGTGTTCCCAATACTTTAAGCCACTGTGCTGTCATAATGGCCTATGGAGAAGTAAATCTGCAGAGTGTTTTCAGATTCTTCGGCTACTTCAATGATCATGAGATTTCAGCATTAGAAATACATGTATTAGCAGTGGGCCATTCCATGGTAATTGAAATAGCTGGTGCTGTGTTGGTAATTGTTTTAGTTTTTCTGTCATAGGCCAGTTACACCTCAGGGCCTAAATAAAAGTCAGGTCAGACTTAAATTGACCAGTCATATCAGTGCTGTGGTCCAGTTCTATAATGACATGTCAGCAAAGAATTAAACTGATGACCTTTCTATATAGCACCATGAATAGCACCATGATTTCACCATGAATAGCACCATGATTTCATCATGAATGGCCTGTCTCACTGTTATGATCTTTCATCCCAATTTTTTTTTTTTTTTAAAAAATATACTAGCTTTTCTTAGGAAACAAAAATGAAAACAACAACTATCGAAAGTTAGGGTTGGTCATGATGTTGGCGTAATGACAACAAATGTTTCATATGATGAATGTGTGATGATGATAGAGATGGGGAATATGTCTAACTCAGGTACAGAGCTGTTTGAAACAAAGAAGTCTGTGACAATAACATGATTCTCAGTCCTAAAGGCTGATGTGCCATGACCTGTCAGTTCTCCACTTTAACAGGTGTCATGAGTTTTGACTTCGTTTGCATCATCAAAGAAAATTTGCTTGTCTGCATAAATATCTGCACTAATGACAATGTTTACATGTATTGACACAGTCATCTCCACTTAGTCTAAATTCACATTTCACCTGTTCACATTTTTTTTCTTCTTTTTTGACATAAAAGTTGTTAACAAGCATCACCGCTTAATTGCAACCGTCATCCAGTTCTAGGTCTTTTTCATGCTCCTGTGGAGTTGCAATTATCTTAGCCAGTTCTGATTTAAAACATTGCTTAGAACAGTCTGTGATAGTTTTATTTTAAGATTGGGAACTGTGATCAGTGGCCTTATTGTTGTAAGAAACGTTGAGAAACGCTTTGAATGAAGTTGTAAAATAGTAATATGATGTACTGTTGGTCTTTTTTAATTGCCGCCATTATCCAGCTAATCAGTTTGATCATATAAATGTGCCAGCTTATCTTGTATACTCTTCATTTCAACATAGATACCTCATATGTAGAGTACTGTCTTTTCCTCATAGTGTCTCTTGTTACAGAGAGTTTCAATACTACACTGTGTTTTCCTGTTTTTCTAAATTATCCAAGAAAATCTCTTATCTGGAAGGTCTCTATTTCAATTCAACTTCCAACTGCAGTCTGTTAGCGTTTGTATATGCGCATAGATATGGGGTTGTGGGCGAGATTGAAGCATGTATCTGACTGTATGTTTGGAACATCTTTGTAAATTCCATCACCAGTGATCAAAACAGCCACAGATGAAGAAAGCTCAGATTCTGCATTTGAAAGATATTGTCATAATTTACTAGAACAGGTGACAACAGATCCATTAGGATATTACTCACAAATGTTCATGAGATGTCGAACATGGAACACTCCACAGATGAAGTAGTCAATTGCACTGTTTACTGTAAACATTGAATTTGATGCTCACGGGAAGAGGATGTAGATCTACATCAAGATTTTATTCCTAAAGTGTTTTGTTTTTTTTATTATTATATTTGATGGCTGGAGGACTACTATGCAAATCTGTAAAGGAATGTTCAAGCATTGAATCGTGCAGTTCATACACAAGAGTTAAATCCTGATATATTTCTCTCAGATTTAATGCACAGATTGCCAGTATGTGAATGTCTCTGACTAACATTTTTATGAAGATCATGTGTCTTACCAAGTGGAATATCTTGTTGAAGAGGCTGTTTCTGCAGTGTGTCTGGTATGCGTTTGTTTTGAAAGGATACTTGGTGATTATTTGCACATCTGTTATGCTCTAGTATTAATTTCAGTTGTGAAGGCATGAAAAAGAGAGAAATGTGTCACTGAGCTAGTCTTAATTAAAATTTATGTTGACATTCTATTACCAGTACGTGTCTGATGTATAAGTTTGATTCACAATCCTTTATTGAAATCATTTGAGCATTATTATCATTCCATAACTCAAGTTTCAGTTTTAACATTTTGTAATTATTTGTGCTTTAATTTATCCAGAGATGAGGTGCCTTTTGTGTAGTTCATTTGATTAATGCTAATATATGGGTTTACACATATTCGCTGCAAGTTAATATTTCTCTCATAACCTTTGACTTATGGCTTGGTCTTTCACTGATGTCTTCTATAGTGATGGTTTGAAGTGCTTTTGTTAGCTGAAAAGATATAAAGTGAGAAGAACTTACTGAAAAGTTCGGAACTTAAATATTGCAGCATCCATTCAAAACAGTTGGATAAATGCTGAAAAGCATTTGTATTCCAGTCGGGCATTTCATATGTGCACATTGCCAGTTAGATCATACCTGTGCTTTATTCAGGCTTTGCTGCAAGTAACATCATTTGCTCAAACATACTAATGAAACAAAAATTTCACTTGGAAAATTTTTCTGAACTTTGCTGCAAATTGCCATTCATTAACTTAGTCCAGACATTTGACTTGTTCTGTTTCATTGCTATATTTATGGTGCAGATGTAGGAATATTTTTGTATATTGTTATCCCTTCTTATACTTACCATTTGACAGGTGAGGCTTGATGGTGGCATATCTTGGAGAGCTAAGTTGAAGCTTCTTCAGATTTAGCTCCCTTGATATGTAGCTGAGACTGATAGCTGTGTAGCAGTGTCATCAGTGGGGGATAGAGTGGGATGGGTCAGAGGTTAAAGTGCATTGTAGACAACAACAGTGCTTGCAGTTGAAGAGCGTTTTTCCAAAACTCAGTAAATGGATGGTGAAAATCACAAAACATATAAGTCTGAAAAATTTTGGTTCCGCTTTTTTTGTACCAAAGTGAAGAATACCACCCCACGCATATGCCATTACACACTAAGTACTTAAAATAGCGACAGAAAGTTTATATTTTGTCAAGTGATCAAACCGTGTAACTCTGTAAGTGATGACCTTATGAAATAGTTTTTTCTTTCCCCTGTAAATTTTGACTGGTACGACATATATATTTACGATTTTCACCATCGAAATGTACTTTCGTTGAAAAATGAGTTGGTGATGTATTCAAACATGCATTCCTGTTTTAATTCATTCAAAACCTAAATGAGTTCAAAACTGGCACCCCTTCAGATTTTATATCATTTTAACACTAAATAAAAATATATGTTTGAAGAGCAACTACCTTTACTTCAAAAATATTTAGAGATCACATACCGAGTTTTGAAAAAAAGGCTGTTGAGTTGGTTTCTTAATCCTTTGAGTAATGACTTTTTTGTTCTGTTTTGAGAGTGCACACTGAAAATTATGAGAATTTGGACAAATCTCACACATTTTGAAAAAAAAAATTATTACTTCAACATAAGTATGAAAACCATAAACACATTATTCTGAAAGATGATAGGCTAGAACAATAATGTGCCAGGTTTTCCTGCAATAGATGCCAAAATTTCAACTAAATTTGATCACCTTGGTGGTTCATCACATTCTATCACCAGGCCATCGTCATAGCTCATGGCACTCAAAGGGTTAATAGGGAAAGGTACGCCATTGACCATAATGAGAATGGGCCTTGGTTAAACATAGCCACTGTCAAGCTGAAGCTGAACCTGATGTGTACTGTATACCATGAAGAGCATTTTAATGAATTATTAATTGGGTTCAATGATTTAAGTGGTGCTTGTTGCTATTCATGCCCTTGTGCAATGGACTGTATGCAGGGACCTTCTGGCGAGAAAGTTTTGTTTAGTTGTCACGGGATGATACTTCACGAAAAGTTCATAATTCATATAAAATCATAATGGCCACGTTCAGGGCTTTGACATTTCACATTCATTGATATTGATTTTTTTATTGTAATGAGTGGCTTAAAATCTCAATAATATTTTAGCTACGAGGTCCCTTTCTGCAGACCATTGTATATTTCTGCTGCCCAAGAGTAGAATTGGAGTAAAATGTCAAGATTTGATGATAAGAACTTGTGCCGTCCATTTATATTGAGACGAAAAATATTGAAAGATTAATTTGAACTTTCCTTTCCTTACAGTGAGATGAAAAATCATGACAGACAAGTGGTAAATTGCAGTGGAAAACTAATATAGATTAACTTAATGCTGTAAAAATGTCGTCTTTTTGGTGTCATAGTTAAAGTCAGTAAAATGTAATTGTGTTTTTAAGCAAAATATAAAGTTGTCAAATTGCTTTGTTGTTTTTTTTTCCACCTCCTATCCTACAAATACTGTGTTACATTTGAAAAACATTCCAGATAAAACTTTCCTGCACTGTGACAGCTTAGAGATAACTGCTAAAGTGCTCATTTTTCTGCCTGCAGGCCCCCAATGGCAGCTTGAATTAGGTTGTCCTTACCCTGGCAGTAGCATAAATCCAAGAATGTACCCAGAATACTGGTTTGGACATGCGTTTCTTTTTTCTATGCGAAGAGGATTAGGTGCTCTTCTGTTACCCTATTCACAAATGATGAAATACTGCTGGATGAGTGTCTGTGTATTTTGTGTGTGTGTGTGATATTTTACTCTTGGGCAATGGAAATAATGGTGTATTTTGTGTATAAATACTTTACTTTTTGTTTTTGTTTTACAATGTCTGCAATAGATTTTTTTTTTGTTTTTTAAATGGAAGTATGTGTCATATCATGATATTAAAATTGTGAAAATGATATTCACATATAATCTAAATCATTCAACAGCCATATTTCGTAAGTGATCAGTTCATTTATTTGTTAATTAATTCCATTGATCCATCCATGCTTTTTTATTTGATAATTTCTTTCCTTATGTTCCTGTTATGCTTATAGTTACAAATTCATGAATCTACTCTACACCTATGCATGAGACATATTAAGATAAGTATCCAGGTATAAGTAATCGTCACAAGTTTAGTGTAGCATGACAATAATGTATTAATATGCATGTCTTTGGGATCAGGTGCAGTGCTTAATGCTCTATATATATATCTCATATACTGCATGGAAAATATACTACTCTGCAACATTCAAGAGCCACTGTCATGAATTTGGCCATATCAATTTAACAGTGAAAAGGACCTGCAAAAGTTTGAAAGAGGCAGTGAAAAAGGCAAAAGCTTAACATTGTTCATGGCATTAGGCTCAGCCTATGTGCCTTTGGTTGCGTGTAATGGGTACATAATGAAGTGTTCCTTCAATTTTATTTATTTTGATCACCATGAAGTGAGAGCCATATTGTGACATGTAAAACAGTGTAGCTGTTAACTTTTGTTTCATAATATAGTGCTGTGTCACTAGTTTTATGATTGCTTGTTAAAATAGCATTAATAATAGATGTGAGGGAACTGAGAAGGAAACACATTGTACAACTACTTTGTAGAGACTGCACCCACTGAGCTTTCACAAGGTGAGTTGAGTGACATGCTACTCATCACCTGACTGTGCACCAGCTGCAAATTGGAATTTATTATGTGGTCAGCTATAAGAACATACCACAAGAGAAGAAAGAAGAAATCTTTGTTTTCATGCCATTTAAACTGCTTAAGTCAGAGCACATATATGCTGGCCAAGCTGTGTTGAAAATGTTTCTAATGATTTTGGTAAAACCCTGAAGTGAGAGATATTTTGGAAATGTAGTAGTCCATAAGATTATGCCAATGATATTGGAATTTATTTTGAAAAATGATAGGTTCAATTTGTGTGCAAGTAAATCTGTTGAGCTTGCAAGCATCCATTCAGGGGTTTATTCTGAACTTACCGTAGCAAAATGCATGATGTAATGTCACTCATCTCATCTTGTATGTATCTTTTTAACCATTTTTTTAAAATCTCCCATTCCCACTGAACTTACAACAAATCCTTTAGAGGTACATGTAGCTGCACTCACTTTGATTAATTGCTGTCGTGTGATATTTTTTAATTGAACTGCTGGAGATCAGGTGATAAAAGAATGCCTACTAGACATATTTGATATGTACTACGATATATCCAGTGATCTTCACTATCAAGGTTAACCATATCTATTGAGGGTTTCAGTAGTCATAGTAGTACCGATCAGTGGAACCAGACTTTGAAACAAAGTACACACCTTCATTACTTTTGAGTCATATACATACACAAGACTAACACCCCATTTTACAAATGGGCAGGCAGGCAGCGCACCAACAGTGAAAGAATACCTAGCGCACCGAAAGGCATCATAGACGAATGCAGTTGACTCCGTGAAAAAGTTGAACGATTGGCGAATTGGGCGGATTTAAAAGATCTATCGGAGATTGTATTTCGTTGCTATGCACATTGTTTTTTAAAAAAGGGTAAAAAAAATAAAGAGGACTGATGTGTATAGTTAGCTTTTGTGTATTTTTCTACGAATTTAGGTGAAAACCGCATGTTTTTACGTTACGTAGTTCTCAAGAAATCTATGACACAAATTTGGCTGAAGCGTTTTATTAATATAGATTATGCCTGTGACTTTGTTCTTGAAACCTGAAAGTTGTGGTCATAATGTGAATCTGGCTGAAGAGATTGCAAATCAGTTTTGTCTCTCTTGTGGTATCAAGGAGAGAAATGGCACTTAAAAAGGCCCCAAAGATTACCGCCATTTAGCAGTAGCTTTCTTTTGAAAGTTCTGTAAAGATGTGTATAAATGTCAGGAAAGTTTCAGACACCTTCAAATGAGGTTACCACTTTAGGTGACTTAAAAATGGTCAAAGCGGAGTTGCTTTGTCAATAGGACAATCACCACCAATTATATGATTTGGAAGATGTCAGCTGACATCAGTAAAAATTAACATGTCCTAGAACAAAGTTATGTAAAAGGACTCGTGTTCAAAGCTTGCTTGCTAATATCATTTGGCAGTAGGAGAGTACATTTCAACATATTGTCCAACAAATGGACCAGTATTACTGTTACTTGTGCTTTAGCCATGCTTTTTTTTTAATACTCTTGCCCATTTCCTAGCTGCTTATGTACTTCTTGGTGGACCCTGACCCAGCCTTGAAATACAGGCTTAGGGGAAAAACAGAGTAACATTGTAACCCATAGCATATGGCTTGTTGACTTTTATATACAGTTGAGCATGGATAACTCAAATTCTTCAGAGTCACCTCAACTTGCTTGAATTTGCCAAATTTCACGGAATCATATCGTATAGAAAAACCCAGTCTGAAAGGTTTGTTTAAGAGAACCATGCTTTCGACTTAACTGTGTTTGAGGTATTCATGCTTGACTTTTTTCTTTAAATTGGAGTGATATTATAGCCTGGAAAATTATTCTTTGAAATAGTAATTACAATGGGCGATACAACCTTTTTCAGTTCACATCATATTCATTGAAATGTGACCTTTATGACGTAAACCTCTATTAAATTTATGAAGACTTGAAAACATTTTTTTTGGTCTGTTCTTCTGTGCATACATGCTTGTTTTGTGGAGGATTTAGAGTGGAGAGGAGGATTTGGTGAAATGAAGTATAAACAGCATAAATGATCCACATCCGTTAAAAGGACTTCTTACTTATCCATGAAAGTTACGCTCATAATTTACACCAGTTACTTCCACACAAATCAAGAAACACATATCAATGATAATTATTCCACACAAATCAAGAAAACACATATCAATGATAATTATTCATTTTTAATGCAATGCATCATCATTAATTATCAATAACAATTTAAAAAATAGAACTGAAAATGACAGCCACAGTAATTTTACATTCATTGTCCAAAACAAAACAAAACAAAAAAAAGGATGGTATCACCACACTCGTCCCCGTTTCCCCTCCTCTTCCCCAACCCATTGCCCCTTCCCTGAGCCCTCTATCCCAACCCAGCTTTCTTGAATGCCCCCCCTCCCCCTGACATCCCCGTCCCTCATCAATGTTAGATTACACACCATCTGCCAATCCTTTGGATCCACAGCACAACACACACTAGAAAACTGGGATTTTTAAAAATATGACAAAATACCATCCATATATTCACACACAATAGTACAACATCCATGACTTTGACAAAGTTAAAATGTTAAAAGATAGTGGCATGAAAATTCACAAGACAATATAATTACTGACAGGAATTTTTTTCATGGCCTGAAACGAAATTACGGTAATGTGAAAAATAAACCTCCAGAGACAGGCAACATCCGAGAAACTAGCTGACATGGAACTAATCACAAAGCATCATGACAGGAGACTGGTGTGACTGAAGAGCTCTTTTCCAAAACTTCATATGTACACTTTTGTTAAATAATAAGCAAACGTATTCAATGACCCATTTCTTTATTAAATCATTCATCAACACATAAGTGATCTTCAGATCTGGATTACCTCAAGAATAATGGCATTTATAAAACACATGAAAATGTATTTGTAAAGCGCAACTGCCATTACATTCCTTATTTCAAAAGCTTTCACTGTGCACTAAGTGAGTTTTAGAGAAAAAAGCTCTTCCAGTCAATCTGCCGCTTCCTCCTGTTCATGAAATGTGTAAAAATGAGCGGAGTATAAACCTTTCACACTTGGCTTGTATACAACCTTTCAGCTTAAAAAAGATTATCTGTATTGCTGGCAGGCCCCAAGTGATATATTTTGTTAAATTTTTTCTTGCAGCCTGTCAAATTGAGGCTTTAAGTCATTTGATTACACCACATTACTGGTATGGTATGAAAGTCTAACGTGTAATTTTATTAGGTGAAAACACCTAGCTTTAATCCAACCCAAGATATTGTCACTAGAAGTGGCACACGGTTACCCATTTGCAACGGAAAACAATTCTGAGAAAACTGTCTGAAGAACAATTCTTCATTATAAAAGTATCTACTCTGCCTCACAAAATTTTAACTTTATCCACAACTACTGAATATTTGCCTATAAAATAAAGTCTGTGTGTGGGAATGATTTCACCCTTACTTTCTATAACAAACAAAAATCTGATATTGGATGGCTCCTATCACCTTCAGAGTTTGATATCTCTGTCCTTGAGTCTAGTGGTTAAAAATCTCATTTTGACTGGCTGTAAGATATTTGTATCATATGTGCAACAAGACTCAGCTCAACAGACTATCGTCTTTCACGGAACTTTCCCATTTCCAAACACCCAGGCCTGAAGCACTAATTTAAATAAAATTTTATATTTTTTTCTTGTCATGGCCATCCAAAGCTTCTGTTTTTTTCATTGTGCACTTTGATCTGTGACCCACCCTACTTCCAGCACATTAGCAAACTTTGTTCCATCAGCAGAATCTGAAAGACCTTATTATGATTATGCTTGGAAAATTCCATCCAAATTTCCTTTGAGAAAAAAAAAAAAAGATGATACAGAAAACCAAAAATTTGCTGAATTCTGAAAATTCCACAAAAGTTTTTGAAATACAGATCTTTCTTTGGTTTGATTTTTGCAACCGCCTCAGACAATTCTCCTTGCACAGGCAAATAAGGCATTCACAATTAGTTAACTACCCTTTTGTGTCTGAATAACTCCATAATCCAAACTGTTATGCATCAGATAAAAGGATCTGCATCAGCAAAAACCATGTCTGAATCTAAAATTTCACATCAGGTAAAAATATGACCTACTACATCATTACTCTTCATCCACACATCATGCCCTGGCATTGATGATTTAAATTTTAATGTCTTTTTCATCCACATATTACCAATCTTGATAGTGTGTTTGAAGAATGTGGAGGTTAAGGGCTTTTTTTTTTTTTGCCAAACACCAGGTGGATGAAACAACTAAACAAGAACACAAGAAAAAGATGTGATCAGGCAGAAGCAATGTATAAGTGACATTGCTTCAATATCATGACTGTCTCCTGTAAAAATGTTGTCACTGAAAGAAAACAAAACATGCTTTGTGTGGAGCTGCATACTGTTCTCTCAACTGCACCTATACTTAGACTGTCTTGAAATGACTCAGGTATCCTGCCAGCACAGGTGAGTTATGTCAAGCGGAGAGGTATTCAATTTACATGAATATTAATGAACTTGTGTAGCATATATGTTAATTAAAACATGGTTCATAGAGCCAAAATGATTTCGTGATTATTCCATATAATAAGCATAATTACTTGCGCTCCGCTGTGTACACATGTACTTCATCACCCACTTGCGTAACAACTGAAGTCTGGGGAGAATTATTTCTCAAGGCCTGACAATGTATCACTACTTGGATGCAATATCAAGATAAAAGCCGCTCTGAAATTCACATTTGATGCCTCTGGACTACCAATAACTCGCTCATACTATGTCAAATCCTCAGATCTCTATCTTCAGTTATTTTGGGGCATGCAAGAAAACTACAAAATATTTCTTCACTTAATCAATGGAAGTGCATATCAGATTTTTGCAAGCACTTATTCAAACACTTACCAAAATGTCACTTATGAAAAAGCTTATGCTCTTTCCAGACATGAGCCATGTCATAAGTTTTGCGTTATTTCTAAGAATCACGTTGCTAGGCGAAATTTTATCAAAATAGAACACTTTTTCACTTTGTAAAAACTGCATTTTGGCATTTAACAGGGTATTGCATCAAAGTGACAATATGTTATTTACTTATTACATCCCTATCTCAAACCAACATCTGAATTCGCATTCATTTAAAAAATACGCAAGTTCTCCCAGACATTTTTTGGGAAGCTTGTTTCAAAACTTCAAACATTTGTGTTGGTATTCGCATCAACATAGATTGTCAGTCCAATCATACCACTCACTGTTGTCCAGCTGGCAAAGCACACACAATTTGCTTTTCACATCATGGCAACATTTAACAACTGAACCTAACCATTCGTATCAATATATGGATCTCAGTTATGTTATCTACTTCCACTGCTACAAGCTTTCATTTGATACCAGAATAATTTTGAATCCAGTTACCAGATCAGATGAAACACAGCAGTTGTAAACACTGAAAAACAAGTAAAGTAGGAGAACACAATATATCCAAGTGCTTCTTTTAATAAAGACAATTTGTTGGTCTCACAAGCAATCCATGACAGTCCAAAATTTTCAAACCCATTAAGTTTGACATTTGCCTCTTAACATAGTAAGTGCCAAGCAGCCCAGACCAAGAGAGTGACACAATTTAGGCTGTAAACCATTTACGTCCCCATTAGTATCAAACTTCATTTTGCCGTCTATAAAATCGACTGATAAAGGATTTAAAAAACGAATTGCTGGCAAGACCAATAATCATAAAATCTCAGACCATTAACCTTTTAAAAAAATGAAAATACACAAAAAATCCATCCAAAAATACACAGTAATAATAATATAGCAAAAAAAGGAGGCAGGCTATGTAATGGCTCCAGGCCAAGAATTCCCAGCTTGGGTTCCAGGTGAGACTTTGCGTAGATAAAAAGAGAAAAAAAAATGGCAATTTCTTAAATGTTCTGCTGCAGTTGTCTGTGACAACAGATTCCCTCTCACAACAAGTTTTTGGCAGGCATGTACAACACACAATATTTGACATTGCTATAGTTAAGTAAGGAGCTTCAATGCTGTTGGACTATCAACGCTCAGGACAACTCAACGTACATAAACAATTCAGTAAATATTCAACCATTACACACACACAAAAAGACGACAGAATAGTAATGTAGATATTCTCTTTAACCAAACAGCTCACAGTAACAGCTACCCTAAGTTTAGGAATAAAACTGAATGTCTTCAATAGTGAGCAGTTTCTTTCTCTAAACGTTAAAATGAAAAACAGACAACTTTGGGACTACAGAAAACAAATTATATATAGTATATAAACACCGCACAAGCCCTGTACTTACACCCACTCCAAAGAGGAAAAAAAATCACCAACAGTTTACAAATTTTAACTTTTGTTATTACCTACTTGAGAAATAAAAATAATTTCAGGGCATTCTATTAGACCAGCCACATGAATGGTCCAACTTTCCAGAACTTCCAGCCTAATTAACATAAACATTCCAAAGTTAAATAATTTTAGTGGTCAAAGCTTCCATAAAATATATTGTGAACAGTATTCCTAAGCCATCTGCATCTTCTGCTGGAAAATGACAACCAACCAATCACACTAGATCATACATAACAAGAAGCTACAACAACTACTACAACTTCCCAGGTATGGTGCCTAATTGCCAGCAGAGCAACACAAATTCTGTTTTACACATTTAAGATGTTTATATTGTGATCATAGTGAAATTTAATGATACATACAAATCTCTGGCACACAACACTGAGATAGTCATTTACGAGCATTAAAGTTCTCCAAAAAACACATAAAAAGTAAAAGTCAGCCTTCCAGCTATTTACCCATCTTACGTTCACAACATAAGTAACATACATAATATGAACTTACAAGCACAGAAAGTAATGCTCGTGCTCTTCCTATACATATAGATATACACAGGAGTCCACACCAAAATATGCATACTATTTATCAAGACACACGTTATGCAGTGGTCAGATGCCAGCCTGTAATTGTATAAATCCATGACTCAGTGGGAAAAATAATACATCTACACACACCAGGACACTGAGGAAACACATACATCCCCGTACAGATATACGTAATTCAGTAAACAGACCAGTTCATATTATCATTCATACATATACAGAAACATGAGGACTCCAACAACCCCTGACCCACATATTGTGTAAGAAATTACCCACAACTGACAAACATCAAAAGTCTAGCCACAGAAAATGTTTACAGGCCAAACTAGCACACATAACACACAAAAACTTAATCCTTTTCAAGGTATATACAGTGATGAACACAAAATGCTTGTTTCTGTCCTCACATTTAAAAACGAACGTTCACACAATTGGAATCTAAGTTTAAAATTGAAAAAACAAAATAAAACTGTTGACACATTTTCTTACTCTAAAACACAACATTCACTGAAGTCTACTACATAAAATCCTGGCAAAATCTTGAAAGATTTATTCAATAGCACTGAATAACTGTTTCAGAGTCCACTTGAGGCTTTTTTTTTTCCCAGATACCTTGCAACTGTATCAGGCACACTGAAAAATGCTGAGTGAAAAAAAACTCCCCAAACTCTCAAATGAACTGTTTCCACTTGATGGTCATCACCGCCACCATGCTGACTGAGATCTACCCCGTAACACTGCCATAAGAAAAATAAAAAGAGAAAGAAATATCCGACACCTCCAATGACCTCATTCCAAAAATTTTCATATTCAAAGAATTTCGTGAAAGGCACCCTCAAGATTAAAATCACAAATTTCTGCTGATAAGTTTTGCTAAAATTTTAGTGCCGACTGTCCACAGGTGCCACGACTTTTCCAATCTAATTCCAGACTCTCATTTGCTTAGAATATGCACTGACGAGTTCTGGACAAGCTGACAATGCTGAGGATTCATACCGAGTCTATATTGCTGAAAGAAACTCATGGTGAACTACTTTTTGATGCAGGCCCATTCAACAATTTCACTCAACGTATGATAGATAATATAAATATGTCAGCGGGTGGCAAAATTTACTGACACAATTAATAGCATGCCAATATCTGTTCAAAACTGACTTGGTTTGGTCACTCTTTCAACTTGCCCACAAAAGTACTATTTTTCGATTTCTCAAAAAGTTCAACATTCTGTCATCCCTGCTATCAGCTGCATGACATAAATGTACCTCCTATACTTTATACTCTTTTCATTTTGATCTTAACCCTCCAATCATTTGATCAAAATGCAAAAAAATAGCCCATGAACTTATGACTCTGTAAGTCTGCCCTTCTTTCTTCAGTCTCTGTCACTCAAAAACACCCAATGCACGGGCACCCATACACATTTCAAATTTCATTTTCTTCCACAAAACTGACCGCCCTACACATAACAGAATCACAAGAGACATTCTCATGCCCACAATCCCCTTCTCTACCTGAAGCATTCTGCACTCTCCTGGCTCACGACAGTACAGAAGTGTCTCCCTATTCTCGTTAACCCACAAATGCTTCACTGGGATGCAATCTATCCTCAGTGTGAATCAAAGGACACACAAGACACACAACTACACCCACCACCATCCTCTCCCTTGTCAATGACATTCCAGCCTCACCAATGTCTGTCCACATTCACAGTATTCACAACTGCTTCTCACTGGCATAGTATTTATTCACACCTTCTAGTAGATCAAACAAGCACAAAGGACACTGTCCCCAAAAAAAGTCGTGTAGTGATCACAGCCATTAGTAGAGTAAGTGCAGAAAGGGGGTGAAAGTATCCGCAACTCTTTCAGCTTCATATGCCACACCTGGATTCACATTCAGATTCAGCCTCATTGCACTGCTTTGTGATTGGCATGCTGAGTCTACGAAAGTTGCTGTGGAAATTTCATGTCCGCAGCGTCCATACAAAATACAGAAGTTTTATTATCAGAAACATTATTGCAGGGGTTAAAACTTTCCTGTCCCAAAAGGCTGACAACAGGAAAATCCTGATTATCTGAAGTATCAATCCAAAGAAATTTGTCCTGAAGAGGAAATATCCTGAATAGCAGGCATCTCCAAAATACCAGTATAAATGTCATGATTCATTTACATGTGAAACCTGCACTATTTCTATTTCAATCCTTTCACTGACAGCTGGACTGAGAGGCACAAAGATGCCAGTATTATCAAGGTAATTTAAGATTACACAAATCTCAATTACTCCACAACATGCTGTATAAGTCTCCCTTAAGAAAATGCCCAGTTCCCCCAAAAAGTGCTTTTCAAAAGTGGAGTTACATCTTGCAAACATTACATACATGAGCTGTTTGATGCTATTTAATATATTTTGTTGTTGTGTTCCTAAAACTTGAAAAAGTCTTACCACGGAAAGGTTAAAAAAAACCTATTCAAATGTGCAGAATACACATCTTCAGTACTAACTCTAATTGTGGATGAAAAACTATTTCTCAGATGGTCACTCCAAAAAAAAAACCCAACAACTAACAGGTCCATCTGTCTGCTAGTCAAATATGTGAAAATGAAGACAATGTTCCTCAAGGGAACAAACCAGGAAAACAACTGAAACAGTATGGACATCCTAATGAACAATGTCACTTAGCCATGAAATTCCCCTGGTCATTTCCACACTGAGAAAAGTTTGGGTTGCCAGGCTCTCCACCTGAGACGAAAGCTGGCGTGAACACGGGCGCTATGTGTACTGGCTCTGCAGCTTCAAGTACTGGGAATGAGAGAAAGAGATATTTTCAGATATTTACAGTATATTCCTATGAATGAAAAAAAAAATGCTCATCTACTACAGAATGACACAGAATTATGGGGAACTAGCGACATGCTTTGGTGTACTATTAAATATTTGTGTGTCTAGACAGAAAATCAAAACAATTTTCATACCAGCTTACAGAAAAAGGCTTAAGAGACAATGATGAAATGTGGTATCGAACAAATGGTGCTATCGCCAATCATGGTTGTCCATGAGGGAGAAAAATACACTATTCAGCACTTTGGTGTGCAATTTTTCAAAGAAATCCAATTCTGTCATGGTGATAAACTATACACCATGACTGTTATATCTATTACAATCTCTGAGAAAAGGTAGTGTCTTCCCTTAAGTTCTTCCCATTGATAAACATCTGTTGCGCAATCTTACCTGTATGACTAAAGATGGGCCTCTCGCCACTATGTCTGCTGGGATCTGGCTCAGCGGACAGTTCTCTATGGACATGATCTGGAGGTTTGTGCAGAAGGCCAGCTCACTGGGCAAGCTGTGCAACTCCTGGTTGTCATTTATGTACAGGGACTCCAAAGACTCGAGGGCGCCTACATAGATGGAGACAGAAGTTCATTGAGAATCTAGTCTAGGTGATAATATACATCTATATGAACACATACCCAACTAATTACTGATATCAGACAGGAAACTATCTATTGTAGTCTGTGAATGCAAAACAAAAAGGTAATCAGAGGAAAACAGCCTTCTCACAAAATAAGTGTTTCAACCTTTCATTTTAAACCTTTTGCTTTATGCCATGCCCCTCTGGAGAGCCCCTCTTTACAACCAATATGTAGTATAAAGCTTGTTCCTAACCCTTCAGCACTGCTCCTGTTATTAAAAGATTATGTTTTGTGTGACAACTATTTTCAGCTATTGGAAAAAACTGGGAATGGACACTATGGTGAAAGATGACTGGTGTGCTGTGTGATATTAGAAGGGTTACAGGAGATCAGATCACACCTCAATCATGATTTTAAATGTCCTTCAAGTGGCTACAACACTGCTCAACAGGAAAAGCCATACCAGTTATACACTGCAGGTTCCATAATCTCCATACTATCATTTAAGGAGTCAGTTACAAATCAAAGTAACAGCTGGCCAATGGCCATATTCAAAAGGAACTATAGCTTTCTTCACAAAAATCATTTTAGAACTTAAGAACTTTTTAAAAGACGAATTACATTTTCTTGTGTTAAACTTCTAATTCCTTTCACAGCTCTTCCTATAAAGTCTTCATATGCAGTCAAACCATTTCTTTCCACGACAGGGAAGGGCTGAGTGCTCTAATTCCAGAAAATTTCTATCTACCTACAGTCAACTACTATGTACTTGAAGCACAAAGCAAACAATCTCCAAAGATGAAATGTTTAAAATGTAATGTAACCCTTTATCTTCTATACATACTATTCCGAATTTCGGAAAATAGGAACAGAGGGCAGATTCTTCAGTTTATGAAAAGTTAGGTATCTGACAAAAAAAAAATTCTGTCTCCCAGTGTGCACAACATTCAAACCTTCACACAAATCAACAGAAAGTGCAAAATGTGCAGTCTGTGATAATGTTTAAAATGCTTACCAATTTCAACTGGTAGGGATGTCAAGTTGTTTTCTCCTGCACCAAGATACTGCAAGTTCTTTAGAAACCTGGGAAGGTATTGAAAACAATGTCTTAAAATATTATTTCAACTGAACTTTGCCGTGATCTGATGCCCGTGCAGCAAAACTCTTCACCTCTGCCCTGAACCTCAAAGCAATGGACGAATATAAGAATGCAAACATGCATCCACATTTTATGTAATTTTTATCAGCTTTTTGGTCATTTCTAACGAGCAAATACTGCATATCTTACATTCATTACCCAAGAATAAATAATACACTATTCCAGGTTTCAAGATGTTAATGAACTTCTTAAAAACTTGTCAATTAATCAGTTAAATTCCATATTTTAAACCTACATCTCACCTATTACTATGATTGGTGGTCAGATTCTCCTTTAAGAACTTACAGCTCCAGGTACAACCAGAGATGCCACTAGAGCCTAAAAATATTGTTGCAAATTTGTGCCGTCTTGCGATAACAAAGAGCCGCTGATGTTACTGCTTATGGTTAGTGAGAAGTAATGTTTTCCTGGTACTTTTTTCAATGGGTAAAGCAAAAAAATGTGCGATTTCTGGCAACTGCCAGAAAAGTGGCATCTCCAAAACCCTTACACAACACATACCCAATTGTTCTTGGTAAGGAGGTTAACTGATTGGATTGAACAATCAACTTCTGAAGCTCTTGTAAATGACCTGGGGACAACACAAGCAGTTTGTCAGTCGTGTGTAAATGCACCCTGAACCTTATGAAATACAGCCCACAGGAAGCCAGTCTAGTTTCCCTATGGAAATTTCAGCAGCAAAAAAATGTAGAGTTAACTTATTCTCTGTGACTGGTATATACAATATATTGAAGCGGACCACTAGTCTTCGTATAATTGCATGTCTATAATTATCCATAAAAATAAAAAACTAAGATTGCTTCTACTTTCACAGGGCTATCTTTATCTAGAAAAAGTACTGGCAGGCTTTGTCTGCTTCTACAAATTTCTGAACATGTCTTATCAATCACCAAGCTCCATTGGAAGTGAAAAATATATAAACTTGTACACTTACCTATTTCCTGAGGCAGCGACTCTAGCCTGTTCTCTTCCAAGTCTAAAACTCGCAGCTTTTTCAAGCTTCCAATGTTGGCTGGCAATCGCTGAAATACAAGCAAAATTTAAAAACTAATCTAATCTGCTCAGTCCAAACCTAAAGGAATCTTGCGACTGATAATTTGAGATTCTATCAGTAGATATGATTATGGGACAAGATCAGAAGCAAAAATGAATTCCTTTATACCTTTTGCTAATCATTTGGTATGGTGAGTTCACACACCAATGATTTGTAACTGTCCATCAATGGCATGATAAATGCTGTAGAATCTAACTTAACATGGAAGTCCAAAGACCAAAACTTTCATATCAATTATATAAGCTGTTACAAAAATTATGATCCAAACTAACATCATCCAAAGCCGCTGAAAGTGTTATCTCCACTAAAGTTTGTTGGGTGAAAATCAACTGATAAACACAATTTCCAAGCTTATTCCTTTTTCTGAAATTTCAGAGTGTACCTTATATCATAATACTATTAAGTGTGAAAAGACTGTTACAAACATCATGCCATAAGGATGAAAAGTGAGAATAGACAACATATCTATATACCTACCCTCAAGGCATTATTGCTGAGGATGAGCACCTCCAACTTCTGAAGGTACTGAATGTCATCTGGAATTTTGGTCAGCTGATTAGTGCCCAGGCTCAGCTCCACCATATTCTGCCACTTGTTCATGTCTGGATGGTGGTAGTGACGGGTGAGGGGAGAGAAAACATCACATAACTCAGCGTTCATGTCAAATAATCTCACAACACTATTTTGTTTCATCATGGTAATTCCATTTAATTAAAAATACTATCACCCCAACATTTTCTCCAAGTTAGAAAATGTTCATGCAGCACAATGCTCATGTTTACTTGTTGAAGACGACAACATCATTGTAAATGATATATACAGTCACTTGAATTGAAGCAGAGCACTAACTCTCTAAATTGTGTTACAAAAGTATACTGCAATTCAGTGCAGATGATTCTATTGACTTTTTCTGCATTCACGCCACATCCCTAGGAAGTGCTCCACTTTACAACCAATACATGAAATGTGGCTTGTTGCGAATACCTTCACATTGCTCCTGTTAAAAGGATTGATTACATTTTGTTTAACAATCATTTCCCAATAAGAACATTCCTTATATGAAAAGGTTAATCAGTCTTGTGTATGACCACCCTTAGCTGGATTTCAGTCTGAATAGGCCAGCACCAATTCATATATAATTCTTCCTGTATAGCATTCTTACCAAGTGGCAGAGCAGACAGCTGGTTGTCCTTCATGTTCAGCTTGGTTAAATACTGGGCCCGAGAGAAAATCCCCAAAGGAATGTTGTTCACTCGATTGTGCTCCATGTTTAAGGACTGTGAACAAAGGATGAGATAATCATATGACACATATTAAATTCATCTTGCTCACAAGTCTACAAGAACATAAGAGCAAGCACAGACACCATACAAATTTATTCACCCACATATACTCTTTAAAAAAATGCAAATAATGAATACCAAGTAAATTTATCTTGGTTACTATTCCTTAACATCTTAACAGCAAACACAAGCCATCACACAAGAAAATACACCAACACAGCACTGACATGCATGTAAAGCAAGTTTTCAAAATGAAGACAGTGACAACGGCTACGAAACAGACATGGTCGTGATGCTGGACCAAAAGCCAATACAATGCACTTCTAATCCCACTTTCAAACACACTTATTGATCAAGTTCAGTGGGAATGAATATCAGAACAAATGTTATTGCACCATGTTATTCTAGTGCTATCTGCACCTACTGTTGGAGTCTCTTTTTCTAAAGGATCTAATTTTTCATGAAATGATGGGACCTACTTTTTTGTGAGCCACACACAATGGTTTTCTCATGTGCAAACATTGCAGAAGTCTACAGTAATTTGGAGTGGCTTTAAATGATTGTCAATAAAAATAACTGGTTGTTCTGTGTCTTGTTGTGAACTTTCATGTACAAGAAGGCCAGGCCTGCACCAAAAATGAGATGATACATCTAACAATTGAAAAGCTGTCGCATGGTTGCACATACTTAGGTCAGTTGAATGGAACAAATTTTTTAGGTGGGAAGTAATCTGAAAAACTTGCAAAATTCGTGAAAATTAGATCCTCACAAGAAAATTAACAGACTTCTATAGTGTACAGTTGTGGACAATGTTAATGAATACAGTGTATACTGAATACTCACATATACAGAACAGAACTGTGATGGGCCACCAGTGGGATACTTTTCAAACTTGTTTCTGGATAATGTTATACTGGTCAGGTGTGTCAAGCTGGACAAAAGCCCCTCCTGATCAGGATGAAAACAAGAGTAAAAATAATCAGCCATTCTTCATTCATTAGACAGAGGAAAGAGAGCAGTCAATGATGAAAGATGGTTACATGAAAATACTGAAATCTATTTTCTTTCCTTCCAAAACCCCATATGCATCACACATTGGAACTTGTCTTTGTCAGTTACTACAAAATTAGTTTACTTTGCAAAGTGCTGGCCAGCTTTCAATTTCATTCATTTTTGGATCCATTATGTACCATATCCTGATAAAATGTACTGGTGTCACTTCAGCTTAACTGATTGTTGGAGTCAACGTATTCATTCATTCATTCATTCATTCACCAAAAAAAACCACCAGAATACTAAGTCACATTACGATAACCCAAGTGATTAGGAATATTGTGGCCTTTTCAGGTTAAATCGTTAAACAAGTTCAGGCTGGCAAAATATCATGCCAGATTTTTGTTTTAACACTGGTAGTATTGTTTTTAGGTTAGTAATGTAAGTCTGAAATGTTTTTGGTGCTAGTGAACAATAATGAAAATCATTAATGAGGACACACATACTGGCAGTGATGATATGTTGTTCCCCTCAACGTTGAACTCGTCCATATTAGTACAGTTGGCCAGGGTGCTGGGAATCACACTCAATCTGTTGTACCTGCAAGTTTGAAGGTAACAAAAAGGAAAATTAGCAACACAACGAAAATTTGATAGAACCATCAACTTGCATGTACAAAGGCATTCACATGCAATTTGCTATAGGTCTAATATGGACCAGGGATGTAAATGGTCCGTAATGAAAATACTGGAAAATTATCCAGATTGGCCAACAGAAATGTCAGTTATCACATCATGGCCTACTACTAGTGCTATTTTACTATTACACTTATTGCTACTAACAATTAACATCCAATGGCCCTCAAAATCCTGACGAAAAAAAAAGCAAACAATTCCTGCAAGACTACATCATTCTGAACGAAAGAAGGTTACAAAGCCTTGACGATATGCTAATATCACCACAGGGCTACAAAAATGGTCTAGGTCATTAGTTGCCAGACCTAGGCAACGTTCAATAAGGATACCTTGTGTTTATGAGATCAATGTCAATGTTGACATATTAAAAATATTAAATGCACCAATACTTTCCCATCAAAATGGCAGCTGCAAAATAATGCTGATACTGATGACTCATTTTTTCCTTTCTTATAAAAATGTTTCTGTCATGTTTACTTAGAAGTGAGAAAAACAATGTACAGCATTTTCAAAGCACACAACAGTCCTGCTCTGCATGTTGTGTATGATATGGCTGCTATGTACTTTCTTTATAATTGACGGTGAAATAGAACAATGTTCACTAAAGAAGAACTGACATACACAAAGAAGAAAGTAAACACCCTGCCTCAGATGCAACTGGCGGTCCAAGTTCTTACATTACTCTTATACCAAATGTGGTCACTGAAGTAATATCCAAATGTGAACCTGGCCAACTTACCTGAGTCCGAGTCGATTTAAGTGCTTGAGGTTACCAATGGAGTCAGGGATGTCTAGAAGTTCATTGTGCTGAAGATCAAGGGAGTTCAACTGTTCACACTTCCCGATATCTGAGAACGCAAAAAGGCCAAAAGGTCAAAATTAAGCCCACCATAAATGATGCAGCAAACTAAACATATTTTTCACACAGATAAGGATGATTTTTCTAGACCGGTCAAGGCCAAAATCTACCCCAGACTCTACAGTATACAAATTATCATCTATGGCCAAAAACAAGTGCAGCTTAACAGAAAACTTTGTAATGGGTTTGCACATGCATCTTATTTGTGTGCAAATGAAATTTTTGTCTTCAAATTCTAATCTCTTTACACTTCAGATCAAGTGGCCACCTGAGCTTGAACTCATTGGCAAGATGGCGTGCTAAAATTTTAGCCAAAATGCAATTTTCAGGACTTTTAGCCTTCAAATATAAATCCAGGACTTTTTGGGGCTCTGGACTACTTAGAATTTCAGGACTCAACAGGACTCCTACTGATCCAATCAATATGTAATCACCAAAGGATAATTCTGATGCTGACAGGCCTTTGGTCATGGAAGTGGGCGTCATGTGAACAACTGGAGTTCATACACTTCATTCTGGTGCCATACACATAATGAGCTCCCACCACTGTCCTGACAAATTTACTACCCACACAGACATGATAAGGGCTTACCGTCTGGCAAATGTTCGAGATGATTATGCGAAATGTCGAAGGTCACAAGCTTCTGCAACTTCCCAATCCCATTTGGCAGTTCCCTGATTTTGTTTTCCCGTAAACTAAATTTTGTTAAATTCTGTGAAGGTAAGAATAATAAAAAGAAAGTTAAAATGTGAAAATAGAGAACGCACAAAATTTACAATATCTTTTCAAAGGTGAAAGACTGCAGTCTTGAAAAAAAAACCCTTGACATGAGTGAAAACAATCCAAATGTGCATATTATGTAACGGCTACACTAGAAACAGAACCATAACAGTTAAAAAGTTTATGACAATGACTCTGAATTTAGCTACATGACACATCTGTACTTCATTTAATCAGAGATCTTACTTTATTAAGATTTAACCTATCAAAGGTCAAACATGCTCAAAGTACAAGTACATAGTCTTAAGTAACTTTCGTTCAACAATTTAGCAGTTATTGAATACTTACAGTTAAATTGCTAATCTCTTCCTCAACAATCCGAATTCTGTTAAACCTAAGGAATATTGTAGTTAACGAGCGCAACTGGTACACAACCTTGGGGATCTGAAAGTGAAAGATAAAATACAACTTTGGAAATTACTATATTAAGAAATCTCAGTCATATTCACACATGAAATTCACTTTACTATGATTTGTTTATGAGCATTTTCTCAAAATAAAGGGACATCTTAACCACCCAAAATACTACTGTACTTGTATAAAATACTTTAAGCCAGTCTCACTCTATGACAACAATACCCATGCAGAGTTCCCACAAAGTATGTGACTGAAATCAGGTCACTGCAGTTTTTGTACACTGTGCAAAGTTTTAACTTTGTTCCAATACAGTTTAAAAATCCTGGAAATTGACTGTCTCTGCTTTTGCTGGAAACACACAGGGGAGTTGTTATCATTACACTGCCATATAGTATGTTCCAAAGCAGTTTAGAAAATCCTGGAAATGTGTGGGGTTTTTTCCTAATTTAGTGTCTTGATGAAATCAGATCAATAAAATTATTTTTTTTTAATTAAAAATATGAAAAATTAAACATCAAGTAATAATATAATAAAATAGTAAGACAATTGCTGGCCGATCAAACATTAGCTAAACACCCCGTCAATGAAATGCCAGTCTATAAGACACCTGAACATGATATGTGGCTCAGACGGAATCAACATGGACATGCTATTAGAAAAATAATCTCTGCTCATAGACAAACATTCTCACCTCTTGCAGTTTATTATGTCTGAGGTCCAAGACGCGTAGTTGGGTGAGGGAAGCGAAGGAATCAGGCAGGCCAGATATAGAGTTCTCGCTCAAGGCCAAAGTCGAGAGACTTGTCAAGGACCCCATCTCCGGGGGTAGTTGAGTCAATCTGTTACTGTACAGGTAGAGTTCTGTCAACTGGGTCAACTCTTTTATACTGGTCGGCAGAGTGGAAATCTGAAAGCAAAACCAAAATTTTAATATAATTTATGCTCCCTTCACTTACAGAAGCTATCAAACCTGTGGTAAAATTATGAACACTGGGGGAAAAATATTTTAAAAAATGACACAACATAACATTCCACTCTTTGTGCAGATTTTGTTAAATCTTTAATAATAAAACTTCATATAATTATTGTGATTGCATCATCTCCCACTAGACAGTTGTATTCACTTTATTACAACTGCCTTTGCTCCAACCTGTAATATCCATACATACACTCATGCACATACAACAAAAACATTTGGTACATTATAACCCAAGTTAAGTTTAGGCAGACTCAAAAACCTTTTCCTTCCGTATATTGCAGTTAAGTCTTCTTGCCCCAAAGTGATGCAGTTCCTCAGGTCAGACTCATTTAAAAAAGCCTCTTGCATTTATGAATTTTCACAGTTTGTATTTGTATATGGGAATGAGCAACACATTTTAAAAAGAACATCATGGAAGATGAATCTGTAAAAGTTGTCAGTAAATTTTGATAAAGTTTAAAATATAGACAGTAATCTTTTATTCCACTGACAAAGCTATGTTCCACTGAAAACAAAAGGGAAAAACATGAACAGCAATGTAGGATGTGTGACACAGATTTTAGAAAGTAAAAAGATAAAGAGAAAAGCATAAAATAGATAAAGGAGGTCAGAGCAGAGAGAAACAAGCCTATCAAGGCAATGGGTTAGTAAAGGAAGGTTTACCTGTGATTTACTGAGGTCCAGTCTTGTTGAACCCTCCTCTTTACACTTTTTAAATTCTTTTGCCACATCCTGATGAACAAAAAAAGTAAAAGTCCATGTTCATTCCATTCATTTAGACTGAACTTAGGCTTTAACAACACAATGAAAGGGTCAAGACTAAACTGCTGGAACTGTACATGTCTTTGACTTTATAAACAGCAGCACTTGCCTTAATTTAGAAATATACTGCAAGCTCATGTGATTTTTTTTCTTTTTTTTTTTTTGTGGCATAAGAAGTGGCATTATTTTTGGGCAATTACCTTTTTTTTTTCCATACCACAAAAATTCCATGATATTAATAACAGACACCAAAGCAAATTGCATGAAGAGTATATCTATTTATCTGATACCCTCTGACACCATTGTATTTCTCTTAAGCAAAAAATATCAGTGCATTTTGCAGTATAATTTTGCTCACTTTATTAGCGAAAGACCTAAGCAGCTGGTATAAAAATTCAAAGTCAACAACCTTTAGGCCATTTCACATGGACGGCCATGTCAGCTACTCCAAAAGCCAGCTACACTAAGTACTGCAGTGCATTTTCAAATAGACATTCCTACTGACACAAGCGCTCCTTGAAATGAAGGCCAACAAACTCCTCCTAACACTGACAAATATGCCAGGTCCATGGAGTTCCCTTGCCTGCCTGTAATCTTAATTCAAGTTCCTTTAGTCACAATATAAATACTGAAAGTCTCTTGGTCAGCCAGAGAAACAAATCCATACTCAAAAAACTCAAGAATTAAAGAAAACTGGTTGCTGAACAAGGTAAAGAAACAGGAAGCTGAGTTATTCTGGTCATATAAAAAGATATAATTCAGTAAACAGAACAATTCTAGAAAGCAGAATTCCCAGACAGCATGGCAGGGAAAGATCAAGAAAGCAGTGAAGAAATGATATCCTGGATATCTTGAACAATTAATTGGGATAGTACTTGACGACTAGCAACAAACAGAGAGGCTCTGCAAAGGATTATCAGGATTGCTATGCTCTGCACAGGGCACCCCACACTAAGAGCCACAATATTTCTTAACATTAACCCAGGCAACCCTCAGGGAAAAAAATCAACAGAACTCTTGTATCTCTGGACTGTTAAAAATAGAAGTCTTCCTTTTTTCTACCACATTTTACTGATATGTATAGACTGATTCAACTCCAGATGTTTATAAACTTTGCACCACAAAGAGAGTGTGAGACCACTTGACACAGAGTCGCAGTGATCTTGTACCCTGACCTTATTACATCAACAAAGGACTCCCGATTAATTGCAACTCACTTAAAGGCAACTTCTATTTAACTGTAACATATTTCCAAGACAGAATATTCTGTTTTCCTGACTAAGTTACCAGATAATCATAACTCCCTTTATTTGCAACTTTCTGATGATCCCCATGGAGCTGCGATTAAGTGGAACTAAAAACATTTATGGAGTGCAGATTAAGAGATATGTTTATATCATGTGCCTTCCATGTGATACAATCTGACACACAAGACAAGACACTTATAGTGACCACAGAAGTATTGACTTCCTCAAGTAAGGTAAACCAGCTGGTACAGATCTCAACTGCTTGACGATGATTTAAACAAGAGACAGCGCTCAAAGATACCACTTAAACAGTTTTCATTGTTCTTTCTTAAAATAATTAAGCCTTCACTAAAGATTTTGTCGCTGTACAACTAGTCCTATTTCTCAACGAGATAAACATTACAATGGATTAAAAAAAAAGAAAAATGATTTTCTAGCCTCTAGAAAAACACTGCAGGCTTGATATTTTAGCAACAACTTATATAAATTTAGAGCTACAAAAAGTGTAAGCATGTATGTAGGTAGGTATGATGTCAGAATTTTGCCACTGGTCATTTATAGGGTTGTGGCCGTTGTCATCTTCCCTTCACTAAAATGTCTCTTTAGAATATGACTGCATTTAAGAGGATTGTGATTTCAAATCTAAGCCAACTGTACCTAAAAGAAGGCCAGGAGGATAGTAAATGAACCTTTAAAAAAAGTTGCAAAAGACAACACTTCGTTGATCTACAACTAGACTGACGTAACAGGCAGGTAAGAATTGTATCCAAAAGTAAGGACAAAAACAAAACAAAAAAATTCACTGACCAAATCTGCCTTGACCGACGGTCTTTGTGTCACACAGGGCTTGGCTTTGCTTTGTCCAGGCATGGTCACTGATACCTGCTTCTTCCCTGTGCTGGGGTCAATGGCCAAAGACGACATAGAACTCTTCTTGTCCTGCATCTTTTTACGCCACAGAGAGAAAAATCGGAAAGCACACGACTTAATAATGTATTTTGTAGAAAAATTCACTTACTAAAAGAAGAATATCTATCAGAGTTAAGCCCGAAACTTGCAATGAAATTACTACATGATTGTAGAGAGTTTACCAGTCTTGGGCTTAACTGTATTTTGTTCTGATTTCCTTGAAATACAAACACAATTAATTGACTAAGCTGAACAAAGTAATAATACCTGCAAAAAACGTATGCACAATTCAAGCATCACAAATACCCACAAAAATTTTGCACCACAAAAAAAACAACAATAAACAACAAAAACTAAATCCAACAACTACAAAATAAAAAGAAAAGAAAACAACAAGAGCAAAGAAAACAAAAAGATAGGCCTAATAATTAATGAAAACTTAATACAAAGCACAAAATCTGTTTGTCTGTGTGTGAGTTTGTCTGTTATGCAAATCCAAAGCAATGAGTCCCTATTTGTGCAAATTTTATTCCTTTTAGACCCTCTTGTTTGATGCTACAATACTTCCCATACGCTGATTATGACATCTGCAATACAGCATGTGATACAAACACGGCAGCAGGGCATAGATTCTGTTGACCTAGTGCTTCCATATTTGGCAAAATAATGAACCATGGGCAGGAAAAGTAAAGCATAATACTATTCATCAGGTTAGAACCAAAATCAGACTAAACAATGGTGACTATCATTTTTTTGCAAAATGTCCAGGACACCTAATTATGGAATTCATCAGTTCAGATAACACACATTTGGGATAGCACAAATTTATACTGGTCATCCATTACTGTTACTTCTCTGAACAGAAAAATCTTCCACTGAAATTTTACACCAGAAATTTTACTGAAGAAACTCATTAAATTTTAAACACTGAAACATTTCTTTTGTTTTAGCCTACAACATCAGTAAGATCTAACTTAAATCTTTGATAATAATAATAATAATAATATTACATGCATTGTGGTCCTAGAGTGCTTCTAAGGACAAACTTTAGAAAATGGGGTGGATATCCATGGTGCAGACCAATACCCCAAATCTCACAAATTTCTTTCTTCATGTGCGAAAATTCCATGACTTTCCCAGAATTTCCATTAAAAAGTGTAAGGTGAATGTGAATGCATAATTAACATGGCTTTCTAGGATAAAACGCCCTTCCATCACCCCCACCACCAGGGAAGCCTGTTAAGTGTTTGCAGTTGTCAATGTTTGTAAAAGTAGCAAATTCTGAAAACTGCTGTTTTGTTTACATTTCAACAACAATGATATAAAAAAAAGTTGCTCAGCACATAAAATAATGTGTTATTTATATATAGGCCTATCTTGGGCAATAAAGCAGGGTGTTAATACTTTTTCTCTGTCTCCATCCTTCAATGAGAGGGTCTCCACATCATCAAACATTTCTTGGCCGAAAGCTCCACGTGTATCATATTCCGGAGAGTCAGATTCGGCAATGGACAGTGGTGACTGTCCCATGTAACTGTCTGCACCTTTCCAATCTGCCAACCTCTCTGCCGCAGCTGAATTCTCCCGAGATTTGTTAGTTTTTCTTGACATGATGAAAAGCACAAATTCACTTCAACATGCACATTATTTCACTCTTGTGTCTCTAGAACAGTTATTCTCCTTGCCAGATTAAAGGAAGCAACACATGCAGTCTTTAAAACTGATTATTTACAAGTTAAAAGAATAAAATCCACATTATCATGTGCAGTATGACGAATGATGCATCAGGTTTTCATCTTCAACACAGTGCATATCGCCAGTTGGTGACTTGAAATCTGTAGGAACAAAAACAGAAAAAGAAATACTTCAAAGACCTTGGCTCCTCTAAGCAACTAATACAGTAAAATATCTCGGCAAAGCAATAAAATCAAAAACAATCCAAACACATTCTGTGATTTAATCATTAATTATTTTTGCGTTATACTATACAACCAAGGTCATATGTTTAAAGTGGGCACAAGGGGAAATATTTATAGATTTTAAGCAGTTCTGGCTAAAAATTATTATTTCTAAAAGTCTTGGAAATACTTCTTGAACATCCCTGTCATAGTGTTAAAAATGACAAAATTTAGGTGGTACTAACTTTGTTATTATTAAAATTCTGCTTAAGAAACCAACATGGCTGTTGTTACATTGGCAAAATGAGATCAAAAATTGAACTTTGTTTTCAAAGTTCTATTTAATTGTTCAGTGTATTTCAGAGGAAGGGGTGAGGGAATCTTATCAATACTGTAAGAAAAAAGGTAAACTTTATAACCTTCCTACACATCCATTAAAACTGTGTCACCTTCAGATTCACACATCACTTAGTAATGATTGTCTCCAATATATCATCTAATAAAATCTACAAAAACTTTATGAATTTCAGAAAATTCATTTCCGTCAACAAGTTATGACACATTCAATTTTCGACCTAATTTCGATAAGGGTATTCCAGATGTGATATTACCACTGGAGTCACAGTTGGTTGAACATACAGATACTGACAGTGACACACTGAATAGCAACAGCAAAAGATGTTAATCCACAGATCTAAACATGACAAAGGCATTGCTCTCTCTCTTTTCCTCCCTCTCCTTGATAAATATTGTAAGTATGCGCTGTAAAATTCATTGCACAGCCATGTGGATCTTATTCGTAGAATGGGGATTTGTTCTTGTATAAAACAGGCTCTGAATAAAATGTTCACTTTACCACCCACATGCCGTATTCTCCAATAGTCTAATGCACAATTCAAAAGCAACTTTTATGTTCTTGATCATTCATAAATTTTATGGAAGGGAGAACTTCCTGCTTGAAAAGGAGAAGGGATATTTCACAACATATGTGACAGTTGTTATGGCTGGAGTAGGGCATGAAATCTCAGATGAAGGCTATCAGTGAATCAGCTCATCACTCAAATAATTTAACATCTTTATCTCCCTTCAGGCTTCTTGCATAATAGACAATTCAGGTTTTAAAATTGTCTTGCACCCAGAAGTTCAATCAAGAAACCAAGTGATGAAGGAACTTAAATCAAAATTCTGAATATCTTCAGACCTTCAACATTAAATTTTACTTATTTGACTCTGACTATTCCCATAATTTGAAGGATGCCTAAAAATTTCCACTGTGACAATTCCCACAACCTTTAGTGGGAATCATAAACCTATTCTCCAGGTCCATTCCAATCCATATTTTTATATTTGACAGGACATTTTAAAATTATATAGGGGGTTAAAAACTAGGACTATGGGTGGTCCAATGCAGTCAAATTTCAGCTGCAGGGCAGTCAAAATTCAGCTGATGCCCAGGTGCTGTATTTTTGTTTTTGTATCATATCTGAACTGTGCTTGAGCAGATCATTATGGATAGCTCAAATGTGAACCTTAGTGACATTTACTCATTTTTGGACCTATAAATTGTGTCACAAGATTCTGTGATAAAAACATGGTTTGCATAACTGGAGGGTTTTTTTTTTTGTTGGCATAAACTGTTCAGGACTGAGATTTTGATACTGTTTTAGAAGATATTAAAATAAACGTAATGAAAGAAATTTGGACACATTAAATCTAACATGACCAATTTTATTTAAAGTCTTGTATAATTACTGAAAATTTCTACAAATTTCATAATCCTAGATTGTTAAAACATCAGTCTCCAGTAAATAAAGTCAGTAGCCCTAAAAAAGCTTTAAATGCTATTCAAATCTTTATTGGTGGTTTAGGTATGTACAGTGGAAGTCAAGAAACTGTCAAAATCCAAAATATTTCAATAGTCCCCTTGAAATTTCTCCATAGTCATTGTAAATTCACTCCAATTTAAATAGAGGGGAACATATTATTTTCATCTTTTAACCAAAAGATTTCTTCAAGCAATTATCAGATTCTTGCCAGATATGATCTAAACCGCAAACAAGTATGACTCACTAAGAGTCACTTGTAAATGTCTCTCAAAGCTGCAGTAAAAGTAGTGTGTATTTATGATTTTATCTACACATCTCCTACTCAGACCAACTGCAGTGAGGAAGAAACACATATTGATCCATAATAAAGCAACCAATATTGTACTGCTGCATGGCAACCAATGGATTCAATATCAATATATATATACAACTGACCACATAATTTGAAACGCCCATGATCCCTTTCGGCCACAATTATTCCAGACACTTTTTTCAATCTGAACAGTAATGAGAAAATATTTGTCAGGTTCCATCAATTTCATTGTATCTGCCTATTACTGTATTAGTCCACATTTTTTCCTGAGACCTGCATTTTCTCTATGTGGACTTATCTTTCAGTTCCCACACTTGTCCATACAAACTATCAGCACGCTAAGCCTCACTGAAGACAAATTGGTGATGAAGACCTCAAAAACTCATATGAAGGGTTCAAGGGAAAAACCGGTGATGTCAATTTCGTAGTAGTTCATTTAAAAAGCCTATCATTAAAATACCGCATGCACTAGCGGTACGAAATTCAGTTCATTTCATAGAGAAATGGACAGCTTTCAATATTCAGCAACAGTGAGTAAATATTTTAAGACGGCATAGCGAAAAACGACTTGAAACTTTGTTTTTCAGTTTTCTTCAAAATGTGACATCACTGGTTCTTCCCTTGAACCCTTCATATGTTTTAAACAGATATATTCTTTTTATCAGGTATTTGCAAGACTTACTCGTCTCACATTTGTTTCTTACAAGCTGCTGTTTGTAACCTTCCACGACCATTTCTGTAAGCAATTCTCAAAACAGCCTGTCTATAAATCTAATGAGGAATCATACTGTCATAAAATGGTATGTCAATGAAATGAACTGTCCATAATCAGTATCTAAGGAAGCATGATACACGCACATTATAAAATAAAGTTAGGCAAATATTTTTCTCTCAACAGTATTATTTAACCAAATTATCACAAAATACCAAAATAAAAGTAAAAAACGGCTGCGTCTGTATATCCATTCCATTCCAATAGGATGTACTTTCTGAACTTCCCCAGCTCTTATCTCTAAGAAAAAGGTGGAGCTCATCTAACAAAATTGATAGCATGCCCACGCTTCCTAACCGCCTACAGATCAAAACACTTGGTGCCCTATCTTGGCCAAATATTGTACATATCTGTACTATGTAGTGTGGGAATGAAGCCAAACAAAATTACCCCATAATGACTTTCTACTAAGCCAACACCGGTCAAGATACAATCCAACTAAGTTGTCTGTCTTAACTTCAGTTTAGTCTTTGAAAAAGACTGACTTAACAAATTCACTCCATCATTTAGTAACGGATTTAAAGGTCCTGTAATGGTTTTATGTTTTGATTTCTCATGTGGTGATAACACCTTGACTTTGTGTGTTAAACACTGCTGATATGGGCTAGACTAGATCTAGACTACTCTACAAATTTGATGTAAATTGGTGATGATGATGACAGTGCAGAAGATCTTATAATTATGGGAAAAAATACGGTGTCTTCGGTCTGCCTCACTGCATGTCTACCGTCTGGGGGTGAGTCCTGACATGACTGCTCTGCTCAGAAATCAGCTGTGCTGCCACAGGGAATACTCGTTAACTGCGCCATCATGAAGACGATGATTTGAGGCACAGAGGGCAATATGCGACCTAATTCATACCCCTAATCCTTACTCACTCAAGTCAGGCTCAACACTTTCACGGCAAGGTTGTCTACACCAAAACGAGGCCCTGACACACTTAGCGGCCTCCAGTCACAACATTAGCGATCGTGATCAGACAGTCTGGAGACCATGCGGTCCATGAAACATTTAGCTGTACATGCAAATGCATTCTCACCTAAAACACGTCCGTCTGTTTATGGCCTTGCGAACAAATGCATGACGACTTATGCCGGAAGGCAGTTCACTCAGTAAATCTTACATGACTCAAGGATGGTTAGAAGCACTCAATGTTGATTCTCTGTAGGTGCGCAGTGGGATGCGCATAACCAAACGGAACTTGCGTCAATGATCTAAATACGGGTATAATTCGGACTGGATGTAACATCGGCCTAGCAAAAGTTAACATCGAGCTGTCCTCGAAAAAGTGGTGTAATGACAATATTTATTATTATTGTGAGCGACATCATGTGCACAGCACAGATTATCCCTCTCCTCCTGCCCAGTCCGGTACCAGGGTTATAATTGTCATTCCCCTTTAGCTCACTCTTCACCTCTCATCCATCTAGCTTTCTCTTGCTCTTGATTTTTTGTTATTGTTATTGTTGCTAAAGTCCATGAAAGGCTAGCCATAGAAATATGGAGATATACAAGTGAAAAAGGGTCCTCGTGTCCTCCATTTCCCCTCAAGTCTGCACACCATCTCCTCGGCAGCGTCATCAACTCAGCGGTCTCTCATGAATGATTCACAATAAGAGAGTGAGAGAGAGACACACACACAGACAGACAGAAAGACAGACAGACAAAGAGAGAGAGACAATCAGAGAGATAGACAGAGACACAGACAGAAAGGCAGACAGAGATGATGATGGTGATGATGATAATGATGATGATGGACAGTCTAGACACCATGCGGTCCATGAAACATTTAGTCTAGCTGTAAAGTACATGCAAATGCATTCTCACCTAAAACACGTCCGTCTGTTTATGGCCTTGCGAACAAATGCATGACGACTTATGCACTGTAAATTTTAGCACTATTCTAGTCATTTATACACATCTATAACAACAACTCATTACTATATCGTGATTTAACTTCACTTGACGCTGACAACAGCCTTTTTTTAAACACTCTTCCATGCTTGTCTTTTCTTTTTTCTTCTTAATGTGGTTGCTTTTAATGTTATTGTGAAAGTTATAACTCTTGTTTCATTTCTATTGATAAAGGCCTTAGAGCCGAAACGTTTAGATGTCATTTTCGATCTTAATTCTTTACTAGATTTTTAATAAATTCCCTGAATTAAGGTTGAGCTTTTAATTTTTCTCAGTTTTAAATGATGATGATGATGATGAAAGAAAGAGAGCGAGAGAGAGAGAGAGAGAGAGAGAGAGAGAGAGAGAGAGAGAGAGAGATTGAGAAAGAGCGGTGAGGAAGAAGAAAATGTAATTTTAGCACTATTCTAGTTATTTATACACATCTATAACAACAACTCATTACTATATCGTGATTTAACTTCACTTGACCCAGACAACCGCCCTTTCTTTAAAACCTGTTTTAAGCATGCTGTACTCACTCACTATCTGCCTTTGAACTTTTAGACTTTCTTTACTTTTTCTATTCGTCACTCATACCAATGAGTAAGGCCTAGTTTTACCAGATCATTGTGTGGCTTAGAATAATTTTATAACAAAAGAAGATTTGTTGCACTAATAAATTTACTTTATTTTTCTGTGAAAACCTACCTTTTTACGTATATTTTAAAGTTCTTAATTTTTTAAAAATTCATTAAAATGATGATGATGATGATGATGATCTAGAATGAAACATTGCATTGAAATAAAGAAGAAATTAATGAAAAATCCTAAGGCATACACAACATAGCGTATGATGATGATGATGATAATGATGATGATAATGATGATGATTCACTTTTGCTTTTATGCAAAGAAGGAAGCATCATACGGAACAGCACCTGTGCCACTTAAAACATTGTGGATCTCATTTCCTGCAAGGTCTGTCCTCAGCAATATGTTGAACAAACCGCAACCACTCTCAGACCTGGATTCAATAATCATAGACACAGCCTAGTGTATTAAAACAAAACCTGACGATTCCGGTGGGAGTTCACCAAACCATCACGGCGTCACAGATATGTTACTGCAGGGCATAGAAATAGTAGATTCCCCCTACCAAAGAGTAGTTAAATCAAAGAGAATCCTATTTCATCAGGAACTTAGGGTCTCATTGTACACACGATGGCCTCAATATTGATGAACCTTTATTTCAGCAGTTCCCCTTTCAATACATGAANTAAATGATCTGAGTTTGACACCTTAGCTTTTTTGGTTGTTGTTGTTTTTGTTTAAAACGTCTGATGATATAGAATCATGAAATGGAGGTCACGATAACTTTCTTGACCTCGGATTGACGCAGGAATGCTGCCAGGGCCAGAAATAGACCAACATTTGCATTAGATCTAATTTAGAGAATATGACGTTATGCGTTAATAAAGACAATAATGTATCCTAAATGGAGCTCGAATTCTGTGTCTTTTAAACATCGTGATGGTGATGGTGGTGATAATGATGATGATGATGATGATGATGAGAGATGAGAGAGAGAGAGAGAGAGAGAGAGAGAGAGAGTGAGAGAGAAAGAGAGAGAGGTGAGGAAGCAGAAAATGTAATTTTAGCACTATCCTAGTTATTTATACACATCTATAACAACAATTCTTAACCACATCGTGTTTTAACTTTACTTGACGCCTTCTTATCTGTTTTAAGCTGTACTCACTATCTGCCTTTGCACTTTTAAATTTCTTTTTTGCTCTTTCTATTCGTCACTCATACCTATGAGTAGTTTTACCGAATCATTGTGTGTCTTAGAATAATTTCATGCCTGAAGAAGATCTTTTTAGATCGAAAATTTGCATTAATGATTTTACCTTATTTATCTGTGAAAATCTACTTTTCTACGTTTGTTTTAAAGTTCTTAATTTCTAAAACTTATTAAATGATGACGGTGATGATGATGAAGATGATGATGATGATAATGATGATGATGAGGAGGATATTTGATATTTGTGATATCTGTTCAAGCTTTTTCATGACTATTGATCATAGTTTTTTTTTTGGTTTTTTTATTTTTTTTTTATTTTATGACATTTCATTCTTAGTTCATTTATTTTCTACACCTGAAGGAGGATGCCAGTCCGAAAATGTGTGCATTAAATTTGTTAAATTGTTATAGTTTTCTTGCTTTACTTATTTAGATCCAGTGCGGATAAATGTTTTGCAAATAATGATGAGGAGGATGATGATGATGATGATGTGATATGAATCATTTTCTTTACTTCGCTGCATATTTTTATTTGGTTAAATTAAGATTAAATTAAGGTTAAAATTAAGAATTACCTGTCTCGTGATCTCCCTTTAACTCGTATTTTCAAGTCCTCTGTTCGAACTTAACCTAAATCTGATTTCTAGTTAACTACCTGGGCATTTTTTAAATGATTTCAGGTTCACCTACCTATGCATTTAAACAAAGGAAAAAAAATCACCCTCCCTGTATTTGGTTGCGTTCACTAAGGTTTTCATTCATCCATTTATTTAACTGAAGAAGGCTTTTACCGAAATGTTTAGCCTGTTTTTACATTTCAATTCATATAATTTTTTTCACTAAAAGTTGACAATATCGGGATGAGGTAGTTGTTTAAAATTATCGCCTGTTTTAGGATGATGATGATGATGATGATGATGTTTCCTTTGATATTTGTGTCTGCTCAAGCTGTTTCATGACTATTGATCAATTTTTTTTTTTTTTTTTTTTTTAACTTTATGACATGTCATTCTTAGTTCATTTATTTCCTACATCTGACGAAGGACGCTAGTCCGAAAATTCGTGTATTAAATTTGTTAAATTGTTATAGTGTTTTTGACTTACTTATTTAATTCCAGTGTGGATAAATGTTTTGCAAATAATGATGATGATGATGATGATGATGATGATGATGATGATATGTGATTATATTGATATTCTTGATATTATTGATTTGATATTATATTTCACCTGAAGAAGAATCACTTCTTAGATTCGAAAATTTGTAATTATTTTATATCACTTTGTATTTTAAGTATTAAAGTGTATTTCTTAATCCTTCGCTGGTTTGGACAAAACTTTTTAATATTTTTAATGTGTTCCAAATGATAATGATGATGATGATGATAGCATAACTACAAGTTTGGACCACAGCCCTTTGATGGAAAAGGAAATAATGTAAATAAGTAGAGTAAAAAGTATGAAAATGTATAATAACATGTGGGCATTAGAAGGAGAAAGGTTTTAAACAGACAGACAGACAGACAGACAGACAGACAGACAGACAGACGGACGGACGGACGGACGGACGGACGGACGGACGGACGGACGGACGGACGGACGGACGGGCAGGCAGGCAGGCAGGCAGGCAGGCAGGCAGGCAGGCAGACAGACAGAGTGATCAATAGATATATTTCATGAAAACATCGTGTAGATCTATTGTCCCAACATGTACTTTCTACTGATAACTAAACTCATACAGGGGTTTTAATCAGGAAGACCATGACACCTACTTTGTATCGGAATTGAGTTGTTAGTGTTGTAAGTATCGACTTTGCTTTTCTCGGAACATCATGAAGCTAAAGATCTGAGTCTCATAGGAAGTTTCCCCAAAAATAATGGCGATAGTTTCCTGTTTATCAAAGCCGTAATTTAAAAAAAATAACTTCTGCCAAAAACTAAACCGTAAAAATTGATTTTGTTAGCTCCCCTGAATGGTATCAAGAAGCGGATGCAAGTGATATTTCAATATAAACCTTCAGCATGGGTCTAACTCTTGACACTCAACAGTATGAATATGAGCATTGATGATAGCTACTGTGACCCCTCACTTAGACAACCACCTCCCCCCTCTCTCCTCCTTTTCACGATGACTTATTCAATGAATGAATTGAAATGGACTCCCTCATTTCCCCTCACTGGTCCAGGACTAAAATTGCTCTTTACCTCCTTCTTTCATGCCCCGTCCCTTCTCCCCC
>JAWQUT010000066.1:1492429-1505867 GCA_033807755.1 Ellobium chinense | reverse complement strand
AGGGCTTAGTGTATTACAAGGTTGTGAATTTATAGTAAGCTATGAGCGCTTGCATTTCTTATTTCAATACTTTTTGAGGATATCTATCTTTTTATTAAAAAAAACATTTTTACAGGGCGTTCTTTTTTCCAAGTGGTAGTCAGTGACTATTTGACTACCATTACGCTACGCCCCTGGATTCAAAATGCATAAAATTTTCACTTATTTGAAGTTGTGTAGTGGAAAAAAGTTAAATTACATTCATTGTAGCAGTTGAATACTTAAACTACACTTTTGATTCTAACAGCCTGATGGCCAGATGCCCTCTGACAAGACCATTGGTGGTGGTGATGACTCCTTTAACACCTTCTTCAGTGAGACTGGAGCAGGCAAACATGTGCCCAGGGCTGTGTTTGTAGATCTAGAACCAACTGTTGTAGGTGAGAAATACATTCAGCGTGCTTGTAAAGCTGGAGATTTTGCCCACATTATACTGTAAAATAGAATTTCCCACAGCACTGTCAAAAATCCTGCTTATGTAGAGCTGCCAACTGTCCTGCAAAAGCATGTTTTATCTATTCGCCCCTGTAAATGACAGAAAGAAATTTAGCGTACCTCACTTCGTGATCTTTATAATGCCGGTACTGGAAGATGTCCATACAGCCAATAAAATTTATCGCAGAGTAGGTTTTTTTTTTTTTTTGTTCATATGTGTACAGGATACTGGGTCTGCTGTTTTTGACACTTTCATTTGTGAATTACAAAAGAAATGTGTTTTGTTTGAAAGGAACATACATATCCTGCTGACACAAAATGAAAACTAAAGTTAGATTGAAGTTTGCTGTTTGGCTCAGATGATGAGGAACAGAAGAAGTCTCAACTTTTGGGATTAACCTTTCCATCAGAATCAGAAAATTGTTGTGCTAGGCAGAGATGATATGGTATGGAGTGTACAAGAGACCAGTGATGCAGTTATAATGACACTGTTGCATTTCTGTTTATTTGAACATAATCATGTAGGACATGCTTTTCATGTATTTGAGCGTAGAAATTGGAAATTAATAACAAGTGGAACTATTTAGTTTAGTGGTGCTGTTTTCCTCTTTTTTTGTCTCAGAACTACCTTTTTTTTTTTTGAATGAAAGTGTTGTCAAGCATCCATTTCAGTGGGTCAGTTTCATTTACATGCGAAAATTAATTTAATTAAATATTTTAAATTAATTTCTGCAGATGAAGTCCGTACTGGCACATACAGACAATTGTTCCACCCTGAGCAGCTCATTACTGGGAAAGAAGATGCAGCCAACAACTATGCTCGTGGTCACTACACGGTCGGTAAAGAGCTGATTGACTTGGTGCTTGACCGCATTAGGAAACTGGCAGATGGCTGCACTGGTCTACAAGGATTCCTTATCTTCCACAGGTATTGTATTGCTAGTTTATTCACATTGTTAACATATCTTTTGTAGGGCATAGATGTTGGTGTGGTTGTGCAAAGATTATGGGAATCTCGCATCAGAATTCAAAAATGAAATTCAACATGTTGCCTCACAGTTGTGAAATTCCATGATCTATTGTGAGACCAACCTTATGTATGCACTGTTTTCTCTAGACATGCAAACTTTGGAGTGCAGGAAAAAAGTGATGACTGGCACATTCAATCTATTNGGGGGGGGGGGGGTGAAATATTAAGGGACAATCATGCGATTTGCATCTGGAGAAAACACTATATTGACTATTATTTGGGTTAGGATGAAGCAATTTCAGGTTGTGATTTCAGTTCCACACTTCTTTAAACTGAAGAGCTTTGGATAGTGCCCTGACTTTGAAGTATAGTATAATTCATATTCAGAATTCAGCATGAAGTCAGAATTACGTGCTGAGGTAGGTTGCAGGTTGGATTTGAGGAATATTGAAGTTGATTTTTAGAAGTGTTTAAAGGACTCCTGTTGTCTCCTTGCCCATCTCATATTTCCCTGTGGAGCAAATTGATAAAAGTCTATAGAAAATATACCCAATAGCATGATCTCTTCGTTTGCAGATTGCAGCCATTAATTATCAGTAATACAATTTCTTCAGTTTCCTTATTTCCTTAAACCATCCAGCACCAATTCTAAAATTATCTCTGCAGCTTTGGAGGTGGCACTGGTTCCGGATTTACTTCTCTCCTTATGGAGCGACTGTCTGTGGACTATGGCAAGAAATCTAAACTGGAATTCTCTGTCTACCCAGCTCCTCAGGTAAGTTGTTTGAATATCTGTGTGATAGGAGGGAATATCAGCATGCTATGATTCCGAGTCCAGATATTGGGTACGGTACACAGGTCCTCAAAAATCTCAATGTTGTCAATTTGGAGAGAGATGTTAGATCTTCACGCAAGAAGTAAATCATTGCCATTAAGGTGTCAAGGTGTCAGCTGAAGAAAATTCAGCTAGGTCAAGTTACATTATAGTGAAAAATGGCAGCATTGGAAATTCTTTATTCTATCAAAATTGGAACTGTGAACTTTCTTTGTTTTTTTTTTTTCCCCCTTGGAATCAAAATCTTAGATTTTCTGGAAAGATTATGAATTTTGAGAATGCAGCAATGATGTGTAAGGCAGAGTAAAGAGTAAACATTTTATTCTAACTGTAAGAAGCTCTAAAGCTATTGCATCCCTTGAAAAATACCAAAGAAGAATACTGTTTTTGGAAATACATTTGACTCCTTGGGTTTTCATGAACTAAACCACCACTTGCAACCAAGCTGTGAAGTTGTTTTTTAAACATAAGAAAATATGGCCCACATATCTGATGTATTATTCCATTATGTATTTAAATTAAACTGAACTGTATTTTACTAATTTCCTGAAATCTCTTCTCTCAGGTATCCACTGCAGTGGTAGAGCCTTACAACTCGATCCTGACCACCCACACCACTCTGGAACATTCTGACTGTGCCTTCATGGTGGACAATGAGGCCATTTATGACATCTGTCGCAGGAACTTGGACATTGAGCGTCCCACTTACACCAACCTCAACCGTCTGATTGGCCAGATCGTCTCCTCCATCACTGCCTCACTGAGGTATGCCTTGAGCTAACAAGACTTTCTAATTGCTGTTTCTATGCTGATAATTTTTCTGAAATTGATATTGATTCATCTAATCATAAAACTCCTCCTCACACAAGGATCACTGAATGCCAAAATTTTTCACAAAAGGGAAATTCAAATCTGGGGGAAGAAAAACTTAAGTCAGAGAGTATGCTGATCTTTGTGGGTAAAAATTATACCATTGACTGCTGCCATTTTTGTCTGCAGAAAAGCTATAATTTTTTCATATTCACTTGGAGAATGCCGAAGTATGCTGTTTTAAAATGTGGGACTAGGGCATTATAACAAGATACGATGATCACGTATGGTCTCTTAAGGATGAGGTCCAAGGTTTTGATGTCCTATGATATGTAGGTGCTGTAGGTAATAGGAGTTCTAACCAACTTGTTTTAACCCTGCAGGTTTGATGGTGCCCTGAATGTGGATCTGACAGAGTTCCAGACCAACTTGGTGCCCTACCCACGTATCCACTTCCCTCTGGCTACCTATGCCCCAGTGATTTCTGCAGAAAAGGTAGGCATTTTGTTAAGTGATTAATAACCAATTTTCATGGGCAATGACCCTGTATACTAATCATGTAAAATATTTTTTTCATGGATCTCTATGGGAATTTGAATTAATTTACCAGTACATTTACTAATTACAATCCCAGCTAAAATTTTGTCCGTCTGTTTCATATGTTACATGGGGTCATATTTGCAAATGTGCAACCATATCAACATTAGTAATGTGTTGGAGACAAACTGAAAATTTTAAGCTTGTGGACAGCACATGTCAGATGTGAGAAATAGGTATGTTTGAGGGCTGAGTCTATTGTGAAGATTGTATTGAAATTGCGTACAAAATATTCCTCATGAATGGTCTACTGCACTTGCATAATCACTTTGTTCACAGGCCTACCATGAGCAGCTGTCTGTTGCTGAAATTACCAATGCTTGCTTTGAGCCAGCTAATCAGCTGGTGAAATGTGATCCTCGTCACGGCAAGTACATGGCCTGCTGCATGCTGTACCGTGGTGATGTGGTACCCAAGGACGTCAATGCTGCCATCGCCACCATTAAGACCAAGCGCACCATCCAGTTTGTGGATTGGTGTCCCACTGGCTTCAAGGTACAGCTGCAAGATTTTTACTTCTGATTCGGATCAACTCAACTATTGCTTTAGACTATAAATCCATGGCTAAGTATATATCAAATTCTGGTTTGATTTTTAAAAATCTTGGCTAAATTGGTTTGCTAATAGTCCTGTTCTGTACAGAAACCTCCTCCTTTACAGAGACTTCCTGCTTTATAAAATAAGTCAGCAACTTGAGTGAATGTGTTTTATGGGTTAAATGTGAAGCAGCATTCTTTGGCAGCAGTCTGCACAATTTTCCCAAACAAAATTGTGAAAGTATCTCAGCATGTTCTTAGTTCATATGTTACTGTGCTTCAGAAATAGCCTATGCCATGTTTAAAACTTTTGAGAGAACATGGAGGGAACTGGTGAAGCAAAAAGTCATTTAGATGTGCAACTACAAGTTTGGTGGGAAAATCTTGGTGCAAGTTTTTTTTTTTTTTTAGACTGAACATAGCAACAATTGCCTTGATCTCATAAAAAATATATTCTTTTTCAAAAATGGCCATACATAAACCATTTTTGTTACACAGCAACAACATTACAGTCTGGCTTTAAAAAAATGAATTTATTTGAAAGACATGTTCACATATTTATTTTTACTTTCACCCAGGTGGGCATCAACTACCAGCCTCCCACCGTGGTGCCTGGAGGTGACCTGGCCAAGGTGCAGCGTGCTGTGTGCATGTTGAGCAACACCACTGCCATTGCTGAAGCTTGGGCTAGACTGGACCACAAGTTTGACCTGATGTATGCCAAGAGAGCTTTTGTCCACTGGTAAGAAACTGGCAGAAATCATAATTTTTCTGACTCCTTTCCTGTTCACTGGTCACTTTGCACTGTTGATTGTTAAGTACTGCTTGGGCCTAAAGATATGCATATTACCAGCTAAATAAATTACCTTGGCTCTTCACCAATTACCTCTTCTGACCTAATTTGACCCTCTGAACTGTTACTGCATGATGTTGCTTCTGAAAGCTAGTGTTTTCCATCTGATTTCTAATATTTAAGTTCTGCTTTCCATTCACAAATAATTGTTGCCTATGAAAATGCTGTCTGTTGTTACTGCACCCCAAATTGTAGTTTGGTTGGGCATTAAGTTACAACCATCACTGCACAATTGTTTACAAAAAGCATATTTTACATGTGACTATAGAAACTTCCATTTCTCAGTATATACAACCACACTTTGTACCAAACGCCCGAGTTTATGCCGGTGTGAAATTATTGGGCATACAGCCTTACAATTTTAGCACAGTGTGAATGTGTGAAATTGACATGTGTAAAAACATGAATTTTGAAAGAATTAGGTGTCTGTACGGTACTTCATAAGCGTTAAATTTCATGACTTTTAAGAATTTGTCATTTAGAAAGCCAATACATGTCTCTTTGCAGGTATGTTGGTGAAGGTATGGAGGAGGGTGAGTTCTCTGAAGCCCGTGAGGATCTTGCTGCCCTGGAGAAGGACTACGAGGAAGTTGGCATCGACTCTGTTGAAGCCGAGGGTGAAGATGAAGGCGAGGAGTACTAAACTTCATTGCCTGCAATCCCCTGTACCTTAGTCTTCAGCTTAATTTGTCAAAAAACAAAAACACGTTGGAACAAAAATGAATCTCAGCAGAACACATTTTTTTTTAATGTTTATACATCAATACCTTCATACCTCAAATTCATGACAAATTCATCTCATTCCATGGAGTGAATTCCAAAGTTGAAAAGTTCAGTTGTTAAAGAGGACTAATAAAATAGGTGGAACTAGATTTCTTGGACTTTGTGTGTTTGATTACATTCATGTTGTGTGATGTATTGTTTTGTTTTTTAATTCATTGTACGATTTTTGACTTGCTGGTATTTTGATATTAGGACTGAGTTCAATAAGGATGACAATACCAAAAATGTTTTAAAGACAAGATCACACAAGAAAAACGGGAAATTTTAAGAAAGTGCAAGTTGAAAGAATGACAGTTATTTCTGTTTTGAACAGAGACCTGTACCTGTATTGTTATGATCTCTAACATTTTGCTCTGCACTGCTGCAATCCCCATCTCAAAGAGAACCAGCCATGCAGCACCACCAACACAAAAACAGCCAGGAAACCAATACTGCAATAACTATAGAAAGCAGTGAAAGAAAACAGAACAACTTGAACCAAAGACACCTACAACAGCAGAATTTGACCCAATGAAGAAGTCTTCTGGTATTATTTTAAAAAAAAAAAAGATCTGGACAGGATACTTAACTTTGTATCTCAAAGGTGATTGACCAGGAAATTTTTGTGTAGGAATTAGGATACAAGTACCTGAGATGAGAGGTGCAAATAGTGGTGTATACTAAATCTGAAATTCAAAGGAGTAGTGTTTTCTTGGGTTTGAGAGATATTTAAACAGAACAAATCAGAGAATGAGCTCATTTTATGTGAATTTTAGTTAAAGTGAGTTAACTGCATCTTGGTTCAGAATTATACAGATGTGTCATCAGGATTTCATGTATATTCTGAAAAATCTGCTAAAATTTCCAAATATAAAGATTTTACACAAAACTTGTGTCTGTCTGATTGAAGTCACCATTTTGGTGTAGAACTAGAAGTCATAAGTGCAAGTAAAATAGTTGCAGCATATATTGATTTTGTCACAAAAACAAATTTAGTAGAGAGAGAATCGGATTAGCCCTCGACTGAGATTGGGATAATGGACACCACTGGAAGATTATTATTAATTTTAGCTTCATTCTGAAGGTTAACTAGAGGTCTTCATTTTACTATCCTGAATCCTAATCACGGATGACAATGGGAAAGTGATACTGGGGAAAAATGTGTATCAATAATTATAATAGGGCTGAGATAGAATTAACAGTTTCAGTAATGAGTCCGTACCAAGATCATTGTCATGTAACATTTGTCAGAGGAGGAGTAATGTCACAGGTGTTTTCAAATCCTGGTAGTTAAAAATGCACTCAAGAGATGATTATGGAAACCCTTTACTGTATATATGCCAAATTGCTGCTGATCTGAAACATTTTGCTACTGCCAATTTGGTCGGTTACAATTACATTATTTCTATGGATTTTGCAAAGCTTACCTAAGGTGAACTCATTATGAAACAGTTAAGAGCGTTCAGTGTGTTTCCTAATTACAGTAAAATATAGGCATATTAGGATGTGTGTACACAACTCTTGATAAGCACTCAGAGAGCCGGGAACAACTGCTCAAATAGATACACTTATTAATATTATAACAAATTTAATATGAAAACGAATTAGTACATGAAACTAGAGTTGTTCCAACAGTTTCAGTCTTACAGTAAAGACCAGCTTCAATTAGTTCTGTGGATACAGTGAAACTCGAATATAGCGAGCACGGATAAAACGAGTTCCCGGATGTACCGAGCAAAATGAAAATCCCCGTTTTTTTTCCTTCTTTGTAATAGTAAACTTGCCTTTCATATAACGAGCACAAAATCCGCTAAACCCGGCCCTAACGAGGTAAACGACCTGCAATTAAGCCCTCGCAACCCTTTCGTCCGTAATAAAACTTTCAGCGGCGAGGAACTCGAACGTTTAGGCTACGTAACAATTGCCAACAATAGGCAAGTCTCGCTGTCTCACTTATGTAATTTACCGGTAGGAATACTAGGATTACCGGTACAAACTAATTGCGCAGTAGGCCAAGAAGCGGGGTAGGGAAGGATGCGGAGGAGATGTGACCATGCGACGGGAGGAAGATGGGATTGATATGCTCGGCTAATGATTGGCCAAACCTGTTGTTTAGACCAATCATTGCGCCAGGCAATTTTGATTTCAATCATAACAATCGCAGAAACGTTGATTACGATCGGTCAGTCATTCATTTCTCGACTCTCAACATTTGCATTGCTTTGTTTACGTACACCTGTCAGTGATGGAATCGAGGAAGAGAAAATGTCTGTCCTTCGAAACAAAAGTAAAAATAATTGAAGAAGTCGAGAGAAAGCAGAAGAGCAAGGCAGAAACTTGTCGTGAAAACGGCATCGCAACAAGCACACCTTCAACATTAGGACAGCGACAAAATCAGAGCCGCAGTTGAGAAGGGCAGCCTGATTCACAAGAGACAGCGTCCATCGGCGTATGATGATGTAGATAAGGCCTGCTTATCTGGTTCAAGCAAGCCAGAAGTAAAGATGTTCCGATATCGGGACCAGTTTTACTCGGAAGCAACTAGGGATATTACAGTATTTTGAAGTGCAGAGTTAAGTACCCTGTTAAGTAAAGGGGCTCCTCATAGACTTACAGGACTAGACTGGGGTCTCCCTGACACTACTGACAGTTTTTACATGATTTTCAGTGGACCATGCTTGTAACGAGCCATCGGTTCTAACGAGCACCGACGGTCGGTCCCGACGACCTCGTTATATCCGAGTTTCACTGTATTATGAAATATACCTCACAGGAAAAATGTTTTGGCGTTCTGTGAATTTTGTAATGCATGTAATGTGTGTATGTTGGAAGACTGAAGCACTTTATAATGTCAAGGGTCATCTTCCTCTCGTGAAATTATTTTGTTTCATCCTGTTCCCAGCTAGCTACATAAAACACAAGTGTGCCCTCTTAATAATAATACACATGTAATGATAAAGTGTTTATAGTATAGCACTGCACTCCTGGAGGACTTAAGTGTTTTACAGCCACATGCACTCAAACACGAATGCACAACTCCAAAAGACAAACTCACACACAGCACATGCATACAAATAATGTAAGTATGCACTCGTATTCACTTCCAACTTACACGTACATACGGAGTGCCTGTATGTGTGTGCACTCAAAGAACGGGTTTAAAGGTCATGGGGGAGGGTGGATTCCAGCCTCTGATACCAGGGATCGTATGCAGAGACTATGCTCCCACACCTCAAATGAAAATGAAACTTCAGTGTATAATGTACATGACACGGACTAGAACGACGACAAAGAGAGGAGTAAAGGGAAGTAAATCAACAAAATCGACAGCGTAAGTCATAACAATTTATTACCCCTGAAGCATACTCAATAGTTTCATACCAATTACCATAGGCATAAGTTATAATTCACAGAAAATATATTATTTATTATTTGTTGGAATGTTGGTCATTTGAAACTTACACTGTCACACATGTTCATATTCATGGCACACAATGTGAGCACATGTACACATGTAATAATGTAGATGTTCACGTCGTCTCACTATCACAACACCATTATCGATCCATAAATGGGCGACAATTCTGGAAATAAAAAACGGGGTTACATCCCTTCGCCCATGACTCACACCAAAACAGAAAATGAAAAAGAAAGAGGAATGCATAATTATGTTGTAATTCTGTTTGGGTCTACGGAGATTCTTCGTAGAAGAAAAAGAGTGAAAGCTCGAAGAAGCAAGAGAGAGAGAGAGAGAGAGAGAGAGAGAGAGAGAGAGAGAAACTAAGTATTTTGAAGTATTGGTGATAACTACAGGACACGTCTCAGTCTGTTCTGTCAGAGATCAAGATAAACAAGTGCCAGCCAGAGACAGATCACAGTCTAAAAAGTAACATAAAACTACGTAGTCACTATCTATTCTTATCTAACCAGGTATGCAAATATGTAATTAGTTTAATGATCTGCTTATTACCTAGATCCTTCTATATAAAAAAAGAAAAATGACTACTTAGGTACTATAGCTTAGAGTACCGGTATAAAGTTTGTCTTGGGTTGGCTAATATAAATATGTAACTAATAAGTTACATGTACTTTTACATAAATTTTCTTAGCTACATGTATTTACATAGCTTCTAGCTCTACCTTTTCCTTCCCTGTTGGATAACCCTTGCCCCAGTCCTCGAGAATCTAATGTAACTGGAGGTATTTTATATCACTACATATAGTGTCTGTTTTGTACAAGTTGATATGCATAGTACATGTAAAATAACATTCCTGACACCAAATGTGATATCTGAGTTTTCAATAATCCACTGTAAAATGTGACACTGTACCTTGCGCTGAAATGCAACTTTCGTCCATTTCGTTCTTCCCTTCCCTCCCCTCAAAAAAAAAAAAATCACGGTCGCAAACNCCCCCCCCCTTTTTTTTTTTTGGATAGCTTTGCTACAAGTTTTCAAATTTCCCCAAATTTAGACATTTTCTGCAAATTTGGTGCAAATTTTGCCGATTTTGGCCGAATAATACACTTTTTATGCCATTGTCGCAATATTCTGTCAACAGTAACACTGTAGGAAATGTGTTCCATTTCTACAACTTTGCAACGGTACTATAGGAAATAGTGCGACATGGTGATACATGTTATAACGAAGTTTTACGAAGTTGTTTTTGCAGGGTTTGAAGCAAAATTTACCCATTTTTGCATGCACAATTTGCAGTCCTTGGTGCAAAATTTTGATGGTATGAAATGCATTTTCCGCAAGGACAGTTCATTTGCAGGGAGGTAACTCTATACATAATAATATACACGTATACCTACCTAGATTTTAATATACCGGTACTTTGGATTATTGAATATATAAGTATACTGGCATGTTTGAAGCTTCGTACAGCCGGAATGCTTATTGTATAAGTTTAGATATTATCATAGATTATAAAGTGTACAACATTTGTGCTCATCACAGCCGAAAAAAAAAAAAGAGTGTCGCCAAAATATAGTTTTGACTCGTAATAAAATTTCACTGTACAATCACAACAGATTACCATAAATTTATATTTTACAGTCGCCAGGGAAGTAACTCTATACATATACACGTATGCCCACTCCAGATTTGAAAACATTTTAAATATTTGAAGTTACAAGTATACTGGCCTTTGAATGCTTTTTGTACAGCCTGAATGCTTACTGTATGGGTTTAAATTACCAAAAATTATAAAAAGTGTCGCCAAAATGTAATTTTGACTCGTAACAAAAAGTTACTGTAAAATCATAACATATCACCATTCATCTATTACTCAATGTATAACAAACTTCACGGCAAGGTAAATAGCAAAAATTAGTGTTAAAAATGTTCCAGGGCCTAAGCGACTCTCTAGGCCGCTCCCGTCAGAGCCGTCATCATTCATCGGCGAGGTAGGTAAAGATCTGTCGTTACAGTAGTCTTCGCCTTCGCACGAATAGAAACAGCTGTGTCTGGCACCGTTGTCTTGGCACCCATCCTCCTGAGTGGAATCACCACATCCCCGGAAGAAGAAAGTGGGATCGCCTGATACTGAATATGCAGAAAGAAAGATAAAGAGCAGCTGTGTAAAGCCTGGTAGAATACATGTCATTGTAAAATGAAACCTCGTCAAAAAAACAGTACAGTATGGCCGTGGTGCATAGGATGATACTTGTTACTTGTATGGATATGTACTTCTTATCGAAATCAACCTGAATAATAAACTGAAATAAAAATAATAAATCCGTGCATGTGAAGCTCATATTGAAATTTTAGGTACAGCTATTGAATGAGTAGGCCTACATGTACTCAATACATGTAATGAGGTCCAGTATGATACATGGAATATTAATAAATATTATTAGAGGAATGTGAAAATGGACGACAATGAATATTTAAAATCCAGGTAAGCATAGCAGCGTCCTTTTGTCTGAACCAGCAACCGGGTCCTGTACAATAGATTGCCAAAGATGTTCCTGCATATTACATTTTAATTTCCTTTAGGCTACTATGTATATACTGTACTTAAGATAGAATGTACTTTCCGTCCCTGCTAAATACATAACATGCGCATAAATCACCATTGCCGTAAAATCATCAGATTCAAACTAAAAGTTTTTTTCACACTGTGATTACTTCTACTTCTTTCAACCGCCATCTTTCTTGTTCTGTTATGAACACTTTTTACAATAAGTACTGTAAATGGTGTTAACGAGAGATCGTCATAAAATTTGATAATATTTTTTTTTGGTGTGAAAAGTGTTGTGCACTGTGTATTTGCAAGCTTCTTTAGAGATGGTCCAGGTTAATCCATTCCAAGGCTGCATGACGCGATCATTTTACACGCATTCTTCAAACTCGCGGATTTCTGAGATGAGGTTGTCTGGCCTACTTCCTTGTTCCTCCTTCTCTCATTCGTTTTAAAATAAGCCTCCCATTTCCTTCAGGTCACATTTACGTCAACCATGTATTCTGGACTCACCACGGTGATGCGATATATTTTAAAACGACTGCGTTGAAGTCCTCCCTCCACCCCAGCCCCGTCTGCTTTATAAATCAATCCTCGGCAATACCATCATCATCATCACTATTCTCCTCCTTCTCCTCCTCATCATCATCAACAACAACAACTACAACGTCGACGACGATAACAACAACAACAACAACAACAACAACAACAACAACAACAACAACAACAACAACTGCAAAACGAAAAGGAGGATCAACATATAGTGGAACTTACGAGCATCAAATTCGGCTGTGATAATGCATTTAGTTGGACATTTCATCCTGGGGTCACCCTCGGTCCAGTTAGCGGGCACCGTCATACACTCTTTCCCCCGGCCATTCAGTACAAACTGGCACGACCAACACATCTGGCGACTGTCTGGCAAACACAAGACGACATTTATGTAAGGATTAGATGATGATGATGATGATAATAATGATAAATAAGGTTCGTGCAGCACATTCCCATGATCATAGGACTCGGATGATATAGCATCAGAAGTAATGCACCATTTTGTACTTTGGCGCGCGATCATTAATGTCAAATCCAAAGACAGCTGCAGCAGAGTTGCACACCAAAGCAAGATCAATGCAAACTGAATAAGAAAAGAGAGAGTTCAAAGGGTCCACACCTAGGGGCACGTTGCATAGCTCCCCTTCCGAGTTTACTTTCTCATGCCTGATGAAATTAAGTTCTGAAACACTCCATATCAAGAATTTATACTACCATTTTTTTCAGTTTCTATGTGCAGTCTATAAGGACTGTCTTATTTGCTTCACTAATGACAAAAGAATGTTGATGATGACGAGGATGTTGATGATGAGAATGATAATGATGATGATGGTGATGATGATGATGATGATCATGTTGCTGATAATGATGATGATGATGTCAACACAAGCTGGAACTGCACATGTACACACTCTGTCAACCATGCCTTTATCAATAAAAATAACAATAATAACAACAATAACAATAATATGTTTATTTAGCTCAGTCAACAACTGTAGTTATCATTGTTCACTGCCTAATTCTTCGGGGCTGTGGACGTGGGAAGGGTGTGCGTGCGTGTGTGTGTGTGTGTGTGTGTGGGC
>JAWQUT010000066.1:1469873-1489147 GCA_033807755.1 Ellobium chinense | reverse complement strand
ACACACACACACACACACACACACACACTAACACATACACACACAGAAGGTAGCGCTTAACTCCAAAAATCTCCGTATAGGTTCATTGCTTTACAGATCACGATATTAATTCTGAACCTAAACGTTCTGAACTGTCATTTCATCTTTTCGCATAATAAACGGAGGGTAATACGTGTAGTTAGTTAGTTACATGTTGATTCATAACACCGGGGTCGATAAACCTGTCTTCCCTATATAAGAATAATCCCGAGTGTTTTAGAAATATATAATGAAAGCATGAACAAACAGTGCTTAGGACTATTCTATTGTTGGTCTTAACACATGCAACACCTCTCCCTCAGGCTTAGAGAGGCAAAATCAGACAACATTAAGTGGCAGACAAAGAAAGAGTCAATACTGGCATTTTCGATCCGGCATGACAGAGGAATTTAATCGAGCACACCTCGCTTCCTTTGTATGATATTATGTTGTAGATGGCGTCTAGGCTTCAGATTCGATCTTTAGATGCCATCAAAATACAGTAAGCCCATGGCGTATCGGTGAAATCATTATGTGTATATCAAGTATCAATAATTTGATATTGATTATTGTCAGACCAAAACTCAATGTCATACTTGAATAGCAGATGTCTTTTTCTCTTTTTTTTTTTGAACTTTAGCCCCTCAAATACTAGATAAATCGATCAGGTTTCTAGAAACTGATGAAATAAGAAACAGGCGAATGTAATCAATAATTGGTAAAAGTACAACGGGTTCGTGAGTGCGCTCGTTATAGAGATCTTCCTTATTACAAACTAAGTGTTGTAAGGATTCGTTATCACTTTCTCATATTATACCGTCCCAATGTTCAGTAAACAACCAACAGTCCAAAAAGTATGAGTGACTTTGATTTGGCTCAGTTGGTATAATGTCCCAGTGGGTCATGACCAGATCACGGAATTAAAAAAAAAACAACAATCTACTAAACGGACCACGGCTATTTTTGGATGTTACGTGTCACTATGAGTGTGTCAAGGTGCAACGTCATGAAAGATTTACATTTCATTAAAATAAGCTTGCATTTCTATTCATGACGTCGCGTCTCAAAATATTCCCCTTCAAGTTTCTTGGCTAAGAAACAACTTTCGATTCGTCTGTGCTAACTAGTGCTATGTAACGTGATCGCCATTTGTTTAAGGACAATTCGGTAAATAGTGTGTTTGACAGAGGTGTTTGAGGATTTATCTGTCTGACATGACACAGTGATTTTTGTCTCATAGATTTTCATATTCTGTGGTACAGACTGATGTGATTAAAAGTGGTACATGTATAGATTTATGACACGGCACGATTATTGCAGCATCAAGTTCCGAAGTTTTAGTTCCGTTGAGGTCAATCTTGCACGTCAAAATCAGAGAGAGTTGCACCAGAACTGTAAACCACAACGTTTGAACATTAAGCAGTCGAAATCCGAACGAAATTTGGAACTGTTTGAACTACCCTTAACTATTATTTTATGACATCTGATCAACTTACCTATGATATCAGTCTGAAGTCAAAATATTTCACTGTTTGGTTGGAAAAAAACTCCGTTTCGTACCTACCTTTCTTGAAACAGGTCTTCTATATCGATGAGATTATTCCGTCTCTATAATTTTCCCACAGGAAACATCAGGTGACAAAACGCACTTTTCATCTTCCCACTTCCTACATCTTGTGAGGATCTTTTCACTACATCCTCAGCTGTAAAGGCGTTTCAAGTAATGAAACTGCAAGTAACAAAACTCTAGCTGGCTAACACACAGCCCTTGAAAATAAAAAAATGCAGCTGTTCATCGCTTGCAGAGGTGTTTGCTGGAGGGAGGAAAGTACAGAGAGCGAGTAGAATTCATCGCCCGAAGGTTTGTTTGCTTTGTGGCGGGTGTTGAAAATGGACCATTTTTGTTCTCCTGGTCCTTTGGCTTGAATCCGAGTGTGCGCTAAATCTGGATCATTTGGCTTGTGTGACGAGTGTGAATAGAGACACACAATCCGTGATGACGTAGGCAGAGTAAATCTGGGTACAAGGGCATAGTACACCTGGGTCTAAAGTTAGACTGGAAGAAGGAATCACCCTTGGGTTAAAAAAAAAAATAAAAAGTGAGCTTTAAAAAGAAATATGGCATGTGGTGGTTACAGTCAACTGCGTGTTTTTTTTCCCAGGTTAATCATGACTCTTTCCTAAAAATAGAATACTTTAGTAAAACAGTCAAATCACGTGATCTTGTGACCACCTCTATATGACGACCACCTGAGCAAAGCGAATATCACAAATTATTGCAAGGAAAAGACGGTATGAGACAAACCTTAACTTATAGATTTCAATCAAATAGACATCTTAACTACTCATTAATGAGTCAAGGGCAGCCATATGTCTCCCATTACACTACATTGTAAATTAAATTTGGAATCCAGTTCTACAGATAAAAATCCGGTGAAGTCAATCTCCTGTCTAAAGTAACCTCTTTCTGAAAGTACGACTGGTGGTTCAGGTGTACAGTTTCAGTGGTACATGCCTGAGTTTGAGAAGGAAAAAAAACAACAACAACTGTCTATTTCTAGCTTCAGTATCGCACTTTCTTTGTTCTAGATCCGCCCCTAACTTCGGAACCCAAAATATTATATCAATCATGCGCAGTTCGAGTTCATGAAGTTGTACATAATCTGTTTCGAGGCTTGTCGACTTAGTGAAATACGGGCCACAGTGACTAGTATAGTCACTCATCAGGTCTTCGCACACACAATAACACAAATTCAGGCTTCCGCATTAAGTTTCATTCATGGACATGTATTTGCTTGGCGGATACGCTTTTTAAAGATAATAATATGTGTTTTAGAAAGTCAGCCGTCCGTACTGGGTGTAGTATTTACATAGTTTACAGCCACCTCTATAGCTAGTCTCTCATCAAGGGGAGGAAGGGCAAATCTATACCAGTTGAAGACATTCTTATAATGAATGATGTTCAGATTTTGTCCTGCTTACGTGACAAAGTCACATGATGAACACACCTTTTTCCTCCTTAAGTTTAGTTTTATTTTTTTGCCAGAACATGGGGCCACCCGTAAAATGAACATAATATTTACATACATCCATCCTCCAAGGCACTTCCACTTTGACGTGAAGCACGCTGGGTCTACACTAGTGTCAGAGTTGGGAGCTGAATGAGGCTTTTTACTCCTCTATCAGTGACTCACTGTCATCGGCGGCACTTGTTGAGGATGGGCTTGGGTGGGTTGACGGGACTTTCATTTAAACTTTCAAGCTAGAAATCGGTACTGATAAAGTCAGGACTGATTTGCTACTGTGTATGACCATAGAGCTACAAACACCACAGAGCTCTTCTTTCACAAAGAAAATAAAAACACAGATTATAGAGGTCCTTGAGGGGAGCAGTATGAAGAAGTGTGGGGCCCAGGATAACTACTGCTTCATCTACCCCATAGTTACCCCTGTCCTAATGTGAGAGGTGCATTCTTTCTCACTTTCATTTTCCAACTCAGGTGTCATTCCCAGTGTGAAATGTTTAATTTGCTGCTTTGTTTTTTTTCTTTTTCTGCGTTTGTTTGGCCTCTGCAATTTGACAAAATGGGACGCCACACCTCTTCCATAGCAAAGGAAGTTTCACTCTCTAGGCTAGCTAAGATGGGTGAGACTAATGCGGAAGAGACAGAAAGCAATGCACTGACATGTGAGTGGCGTTTGTTATAGTTCTTTTTCTTTTTGCCTTATTTATTAGCATACATACCACCGTTGATTCTTGCCACATCCTCCTCCGACTCCAGGCCTTTGATAAGACGTCCCACTAACAAATTTGAAACTGTTGATGGTTGCCGCCATGTTACCGAGCATTTTCTTCTGATTTCGACAAAAGACGACCAATTTTAACAAAACTCTAGCAGGTGTGCACTCTTCCTCATTGAAAGTAGCACGCACCAATCAAAAACGTGCCCTTTGCAAAGGACAGCCCACAGAATACACGGACTGCCCCTTTCTCGAGGCCACAGAGATCAAACAAACTTGCCCAGTTTTTTCTGACCCATGGAGAAACTTGTTTTACAGCGCCAAACTTTGGTGTTTGTATATCTCATTTATATTATATGAACAAACGCCATGTTGTATGCTACATGAACTTAAAACGACAATATTACAAACATTTCCAGTGTTCGACAGAGGATGGTGGTGTTGAGGTAGGGAGAGATGAGACAAGACTGGAAATTTGTTTTGCACTCAGTGGCCAATAATTCAGTGATACTGTTACCTTTGCTATAGTCCTTGTCAACACCGCCACCACACCACTATCATCATCATCATCATCATCATCATCATCATCATCATCATCACCATTACTCTATCCCTGTCATCACCATCATCATCATCATCAGTGCCACTATCACTACCATCACACGATTACCACCACCATAAATCAACAGCAACAAAAGTGTCAACAACAGCTGCAGCCACGTAATTTCTAAAAACATGGAAAAATTTTCTGGCAAATAACCCGACTACACCAAGGGTACACACTGGCTTCTCAACATGTTTGTACTGGCGACTCTTAATTTCTAAACACGGACATGTTCTCTTTCAACCGACTTAAGAAACAAAAATATTCTGAAGTTTAGAGGAGTTAGGAATAGAATTGTGACTCGCTCTATCAGAGCTCTTTCCAGTAGTCCTAAGTCGCCTAAGTCTTTACAGTTGGGCGGGTTTTCCTTCCCTCCCGGTAAGTCGAAGAATATTATCTAAGAAACACGTGGAGCAGCATGGCCAAGTGATTAAGACGTTGGACTCGAAATAAAAAGGTCGTGGGTTTGATTCCCATGATGATCATGATGTAAATGTCTCGGAAAATCATTTTATTCACATTTTCTTCAGCCCACCAGTTGTACAAAGGGGACATGGCTATAGGCAGTGAGAGATGTTGTAGGACTGCTAGTAAATAGCACCTATAGAATGACAGAGGCACGGTTTACTCATCAGTGAGTTGAGAAACTTATTGAGTGGCCTAGTCTACTGGGGTAATAATAATTATAATGAGTAGTCGCATTTAGGTTCATTGTCTAGATACAAAACATAATAAACCTCATTAAAAATCAACTCTGCTTAATCGCAGTTCCTCAGAGGCATAGAAAAGATAGCCATTAAAAGTTGTTGCGCTTATCAAGTTACACTGAAAAGAAGTAAAGCATTGCACTTAATGTTTCGATTAAGTTGGAGTTGCAGTTATCTGAACTGTGATTACGCGGCGTCAGCTGTATTATGTACAATATTGTACAATGACATGTATTTGCAATCACTCCCAGGAAGTTAGAATACAGGAGTTACTCACGAACTCAGTTTCCTGGGGACCCGTGAGTGATGTCGTGTTTGTGATGTGTTCAAGCTGGTGAGTAAATTGATACAGAAATAAGACCAGTCCAACGACTGTATGTATGAGACCATTAGGATCAGAGGTCATCATCAGGATATACAGTGTTATTAAAATCACCTCGAGCAGCAACAGCAGCAGCAGCAGCAGCAGCAGCAACAACAACAGCAACAACAAGAACAAGAACAAGAACAAGAACAACAACAACAACAACAACAACAACAACAAGTGCATGGTATCTTCTCCGTGTCGCACACAACGAGGAAGAGGATGATGCTGGGAGTGGAATTACGAGCCTGATAGACCGGGGAGGGGAGGGGAGGGGAGGGGAGGGGAAGGGGAGGGAGTGTTGTGCCGCTGGCACTGTTATACATGTATCCATGGAGTTTGTTTTGCTGGTATAGATCACTGGATAGGGCTATTCTACTAGATTTTCTTTTGCCTATTGCTACATTATTAGGGCTGTGCGTCTCACTCACACAGTGAATCCGTCAATAATCATTCATCTCTTGCCGGAGGGGCTGGAGTCAGGATTGATGGGCGAAATCGAACATATAATGTAGAAATTTCGAATATGTGGCCCAAAATTTATGTAGGCCATCTCAGATAAACACATGGCTAAGAAACATGCCAGACTAGATTTTCAGCGTCGCAGAGTTTTAATTTCGTGTAATAAACCAAACAAATTGCGAATAGTAGTATTAGTAGAAAAAGGACAGTATGCCTGACATACATTAGCCCTCTCTCACTTGCAGTGCCACGCCTCGTCAGCTGTATTATTACTCGCATTTCAAATCATTCTCAGAAAGTTAGAATACAGTTGGTACTCACGAACTTAGTTTCCTGGGGATCTGTGAATGATTTCGTGTTTGTGATGTGTTCAAGTTGGTGAGTATACTGGATCAACCCAGATTACACCCCCTTTACCTTTTTCCTTCCTGCATATGTCACAGGATGTTGTGATTGAAAATGATGTGTCATAGACCGAACGTAGCGTAACCGTTATATCTTATATTTATTTCATTACATCATGTTTGCTAAGATTTGATGTACTCTGGATTACCTAGTAGCTAGCGTGAAAAGGTTAAGTAAATATAGAATAAAAGATCCTAATTAGTTTCGCTTGACGGAGACATGCATAGCACAAAACAGATTTTGTTAATCACCATAGGCATCCCTTTGAGTGAATTTCACAGCAGCAAATAATGTAAAATTTCAGGTAAGTAGTTTTTAATGCAGCCATTGTTGGGGTGGAAGAAAGGAAAGGAGGAATGGTTTTTTCAAAAAAGTAGAAAGAACTTCTGCCGTTGTGAAGACTGTCCACCCTTTTAGTGTTACTCACTCAGTTATAGGGAACGTTAAGAGAAAGTTATATATGTATGTACGCTTATTAATATCACCAACAGATCTCTGGGAAGGAAAGAAATCGAAAGCTGGCATATATCGTATTCGAACATAGCACAAAACTGAATATTCATGTTGTATTTGAACGTCCGTCGTTACTGTGGACGGTGTCAACAAACCTTACATTCACGCCAAAGCGTACCGGTGCCAGTTTCAATAGTTAACTTGGACGATATTGTCCTAGTGGGCTTTTGAAGTCAGTGTCACAAATAGTTTGTCTGTGTCAAACAGAGTTAAGTTAGGCTGGCTAATGTGAGCGAGGGAACGACCGAGCTTCTCCATTCCCGCGACCTTCTTTTCATCACAGTGGCCTGCAGCCCCCAGGCAGTTTGTCACAGTAATTTCAGTTTTGCTTTTGATACTAGGTCTTTGATATCATATACTGATAACGATAATAATTATATCATGATGATGATGATTAGTTATTATGGAAAAGAAGAATGAACAGGGAAGGAGAGTGATAAATATAAAAATCCTAAATATTAAACAGACGAACTTGCAGTAACAAAAGTAGCCTCTCAGAATAAACACACACACACACACACACACACACACACACACACACACACACACACACACACACACACACACACACACACACACNCACACACACACACACACACACACACACACACAAACACACACACACACACACAATACACACACAGGCACACACACACACAGACAGACAGACACACACACACATACAAACACACACACACAAACACACACATACACACACACACACACATGCACCCACTCACCCACACACACACAAACGGAAGAAAAGAGGAAAAGGTAGAGNGGGGGGGGGGAGGGATAAGTGGTCAGCCACATAATGGTTTGACAATACCACTAGAAATATCGAAAAACTACTCCGGCGTGTTCCGGTAAAATTTGAGGCGCAATTTTATTGTTTTTTCTGCGTTTTTGACCTGGAATAGAGCATATGAACGTCTGTGTTGCAAAAATACGGTACTCTGAATAGTGTCCACAATATGTACTTTGTACTTCAGTGCTACGCACAAACTACACTACATGTAGGCCTATTAACCTAAACCTCAAACTTTAATGTTGGTGAGTCCTTAGTAAGACAAAGAAGAAGAAGACGAAAAAGAAGAAGTAAAAGAAGAAGAAGAATGGTTGATGTATCACCTTTTTGGAACGCGCACTGTGACATCATATACACAAAACGCATTTCAGGTCATTGATTTGTTTATTTTATTCCGTACACTTATCCACACAATACTTCAATTCTGTCTATGGACCTGGTGAGTTTCATTTATTCTATATGGCTGGCCACCTTCAACTTTCGTTACTAACTCAGCACAGTAATGTTTTAATAAAATGCATTTCTCCTTAAAAACAGTTCACTCTTTAAACTGTACTAAAAAGGAACGCAAAGAAACGAAACAAAAGAAAAACGGTTCCTACCCATATTGATCTTTGAAAACAAACTCGCCGTTTTCTTTCCTTATTGATTATTAAAAAACAAATTGACCGAAACAAAAAGATCGCATATTGATTTTTTTTTTTCTTTGTTGAATGATCTGAAAGGTTCGCTTGCGGGTATGGATCAGACCATTATTTCCAGTGAAATCCGAAGCGATCAGCCGACCTAGTCATCCACTGTGCCAACAACACAGACATGACAAACAATGCAGCTGCACGAGTTAGTGATGAATTATGATATCATAGATGATATTATAGTGGTCTGGCATACACAGACAGTCCACCAGGGATAAGTGCTGCAGAGTTGAGAAAGGTATTGTTATCATCAACATTATATCATTACTTTTAACATTGTGCAATAATGAATATTCTATCACATTCAAGTCTAGATCTACACCCATTCCTCAAAATCCATTCGTAAAAACAACAGTATTAAACACACGTATGAAAACAGTGAAACAGCTCTACAGGTATTATGTACTCATTTAACAACTATACTTTGCCATTGTATGAATTTCAAATGCATGAATTTAATATCATTCTTTCATAGGGAGACTTCGCTACTATGTATCCCACAATAATAACTATATTTTTTTCCACGGCCTAAGGGCATACATTACATATTGAGGTTCTACTATGCATTGCACTGCACTTTATTACGAAGGAATGTAAATATTTTGGTAATCTCCTTTCCGTCTCCCACGCATCTTGTCTTCTCGAATGGTTTTAGACTCCAAAAATGCAAATGACAAACTTGTCACAAGCAACTCTTTGTCCAAATTATGCAGATATATGTATGTAAGGCGAAATGAGACGTTAAAAACATAAATAAAACTTACAGAGTGTAGTTTTTCTTTTAATAAAGATCATCATTACCATCATAATTTTTCGCCATCATCATCAGTATTATCATTTTCATAATGTGCACACATCTTCATGATGAATAATACGCAGCGGTAAACTGCCAAAACGAAAAAAATACAAAACTCATCAATGCCAGCAAATAAACACACTTATGGTATAGTAATAACTGCCAGCCTACTGTTATCAAAATACTACTATATTGATGTCAGGTTACATGTTAATTGGTCTAAGATAGGCTGCGTCAATAGCCTGGACTAGACTAAGTAAGGTGCTCAAGTATTGCACACAGAGTTCATGTAGACACCAATCAAGACCCTTGAAGTGCACCATAGATCCCTGAGAGAAATACAAATAGTCATGGGTGGCTCTTTTACTTTGCTAAATTTAGTCATTTTATAGACTGTACCTTACTTCATTAGTCAACTCCAAACAAGCTCACTTCCGGTTGAAGCCAAATAGTGATATGATTGCGTCATCAAATCTCGCTTTCGAAAGTAAATGAAACATCAGCCAATAAAATCCAGCGTAACAGATCTGACCAACAAGTCATACTGACAATGGAAAATGTGGGAATCGGAAGTAATGTTTGCTGGAATTGTGGCTTGCGTAACCCGGATGACCGTACATGAATAATAATTGAGAATATTCCACTCCTGACGGTCTCTTCCCAAAATGCTGGATTGTTTAGAAACTACAATTAGGGTAACCGCGTCAAGAACCATAAATACCACCAGATAACCAACCATCCCTTCGTCTTTTCCTCACATAGCCTGGGTCGCAGAGGAACCATGTTTTGATGGTGAGTCTTCTTCCAGGTTTTAGTTGGGTGAAATTGGCATGAAACATTTTCTGTCTTCCTCGATTTCTTTTTCTTCTTTTTTCAAGTTTTTTTTTTTGGATGCTATTTGATCATACTATCGTAGTCATTCAATGACTTTCATGACATTATTTTTGTTTTGCTGTTTTAGTTCATCGGTATCTGTTCATCGGACCGACACAGGCCAGGGCCATTATTGTTTTATGTTTGGTCTTACGATGATATAATCGAAAACATACCAATATGGGCATACATTACATGAAATTCAACGACCCTTCCATTTTCCATGTCGTTTATTTGCAGACTCTGTTGTTATATGTGAGCGTGCATGATAAAACCCTCCATTTGTTGCTGGGTTTCTTTTTGACGCGTCTAAGTAGTTGCTGTCTCTCTGACACATTTTTGTTGGGATCAGTTATCAGTGCTATCTATTAGCCCCTAAATTTCCTCTCCATGGCAACCCCATCGGCAGAATGGCTGATAAATCTTGAATATAGAGCGGGTGTCACTTAAACAGAATTGGAATAATGCAGATACCTCCCTTCATTTCTTCAATAACTTTGCCAATAATCAAAAGATATTTTTCAAATGTTGCAGCAGTAAACGTTATGATATGGTTCATAACTATGGTAGTGTTCAGCGCTGTGATGCAATTATAAACAGAGGAGTGGTTCTCTTAAATGAGTGACCACATGGGGAACTGTTCTACAATGTGCGCACATACCTGTACTACGTAACACGGTAAGACGGGATAACGGGTCGCATTGAACGAAAGGATTCCGAGATTATTTAAACAGAGGCAAGGCAAACAGCAAATCAACAAACGGATCTGTTTGAAATGTTTGTGATCAATCCAAATCTTTTACAGTTACAGCTGTGTTGATACAGTCGTGGTGGAAGGCTTTTACCAACGCGTGCCATTGTTGATGTGTCAGAGGAAGGAAAATTGTGAACCATTTTTGTCTTTCTATTTCCCCTTCATGGAACCTTTGTCAGCTTTAATCAACCGGAAAACGAAGTATTTTTTTGAAGCAGTTTCGTCGAAAGATTTTCTGAATTTTTCTCTGAACTATCTTTCCTGAACGAGCTTGCTGGTTTAACCAGAAAATGGCCGTCAACATGACTTGTTGACAGTTCTCAACAGCCCCTTTGAGCCTTAATTTCAGAATTTAGAACAGTTTAAAAATTGATGATAAATAGATAAAGTGCATATTTTAGAAAAAACAATCATCAAACGCTGTTAGAAATGCCTCATAATGACGATCAACGTATTTTTTCTTTAACGAGCTTAGCCTTAAGTTCAGAGCCCAAATCTGTAAAGCAGTTTTTTCTTTCTTTTTTGTAATATACAGTACATAACAGAGTTGCAAATTTACCATTTTGGGCAGGGCATGTGGAATTCAATGAAATTTTCAGGGTTTTGATAACAGTATAATTTAGCTATACAATGTGAAAATTCCATAAAATTATCTTAAAAACTATTAATTTTGTGGCGAAAATGAAGAGTTCATTTTTTTTTTTTAGTGTGTCACTCTTTTCTTACTCCATCGGCACGTCCTGACAAAACAATCAAATCCTCATCGATTTGTCCTTAGCCTCCTGATCAATCAATATTCCTCATAGATCGATTATCGGAGAGTGAGCGGCAGCGTCAAACAAACAGAGATCGAACGGTCAAACCGGTGCTTTTCTCTTTTAACCGCCTCTTTAGACGCATTAAATACGACGGTGAAAAGCACTCACACTGTCGGCACGCACAGAACTTCTATATTAATAAACCAACAGGCTGTGTCATTGTTAAACACAACAACGTAATGCTTTCTGAGAGAACGTACACGCTGGAATTATTCATGACGTGCTCAGTTTAAGCAGGTGGAAAACGTTGTGAGTTCACATTTCCTTAACACAGTTGATGCAAATCATAATTATAATCATATCACAAATGATCTGCCAGGCCAAAAAGAAGGCATTACTAGCGTGGACCAGGGATCGGTAAATGTCAAAGGAAATTTCACTCGGACAAAACTAAGTACGTTTCGCATAGGTCTTCAAGTAATCTGTTAACTACAACTGGATGAAGTAAGTTAATGGTCTAATAACTTTTCTGCTCTTAAAGGGACATCCTATAGTAGTATGATCTCTCACTTAACTCAAGAAACATCTTTCTTTGGCATGGAGGGTCATCCTGTGTTAATTCAGCAAGCTGCATACAACCAGTGTCTGCGCACCTAAGTCTAGGCATCCTCTGGTCTCCCAGAATCCATATTTCGGAGATGGATTCAAACTAAATGTTTTGAAGGAAGATGAGGGTGTTTTTATTTCCAGAACAGACCACACAAATATGGATTATTAACGGATAAATTACCAAGGTGCACAGACATCGATCGTGCGCAGACACAGGACAACTGACTTTGAATACATGTACGAGGGTGGATCAAAAAGTCTATGGCCAGGAATGTGTGAAATCTGATAAAGTGACCTCTTAGAGGTTTTCAGCTGTAACCCTCAAGAAGCGACACTACATTTTATTGTGATACAGTTTTCCCTTTGCAGATGACAAGACTCCATATCAAGCCAGAGAACGCATTTTAAGAAATATGAGCATCCAATGTCTTCAACAAAATTTCATTCACGCCAATGTTCTCTCGGTTTTTGAAAGCCATAAAAGTCAGTTGGCGCCCTGGAGGTTAAGTAACACTTTTGTCACTTTCAAAAAAAAAACAACAAAAACAAAAACCCCAGGGGCGGAAGAGCATCAACTAGAAAGAGTTTCTGCTGAGGGCAGTGAAGATATTCAGTTTTCTGACTGCTCACGACATGATAATTTACAATTCTGTCACTTGCAAAAAAACCCGACTGTACCATAATCTATAGGGGAATGTAAGGATTAGTGCGTAAATAGATTTTATTTATTCTGTTGTGTCTACCAGTCCGATTCAACCTTACGGCTAGTTATTTAAGAAGTACGTACCACGTACACCTTTTTCTTTTACAAAGGAAATTTACTTTGCAATACAACAGAGACGAAATGAAATGGAGGGTACACTTATGCAACGTTCTTTGCCTTCACATACTATTCTCTGTTTTCTGTTATAATTTTGGATCTGAAAGACAAATATGTGACTAAACCGAGCTAATTGTTACGATCCAATAATTTCGACTTCCAGCCGACGCGCTTGGACGGATCAGAGATCAAGATGGTAGGGTTGTTTTTCTTGAACAAATTTTGTTGTTTTTTTTTTACTCATGTGACGAACTGTCTCACAGACACACGTACAACACCCCGACTTCTAAATGGCACAGTGTCGCCATCCTAGCCAGGTAATTGATGATTAGATCTGTCTACATGGTATGTAGAAATCATTCCTATAGTTTCAAGCGTCAGTTGTTTATGAGCTAGGTCTGGGCTTCATGAAGTCATAGAATAATATTGAGCAAACCGGTCCTGGTTACGGTAGTTATGCAGCTAGATGGTGGAGTAATTTAAGACCAGACTGTACTGACCTCCCTCCTCTGATAAGAGGATCATAAAACTGTCCTCGGAGACCCCCAAACCCACCGCTTGGGAGTCCCTCACCCTCATGTATCAAACTTCTTTTCTCTTTAATCCGTTTCTCCCTTCATTTTTTCGGGGACATCAGACCATGAGCGCCCCCTCCTCCTCCCCCCCCCACACCATTGCAGGAGCTGGAAGGGCTGCTAGTTACGGCCCTGTTAGTAAGGTTAATCGTAATATAGTGCAGTATATCATAGTATATTCCCTCCATGGCGCTCTTAAAGTCAGCTGTAAGCTTTCAGTTACTAGCCATACCTCGGGCTATGGCTAATTAATTGTTGCTTTTTCTGTTTTAATCAAAACGTACATTCACGTAAACAGAGAGTATTTGTGGTAATGTTCAAACTATACATGTACAGTATTATGTAAATCCAGTAACGATTCTCGAGAGTTCAAACTGTTTATTCAATATACACTGACAGTACTCTTACGCAACAAAGTGATTCAGTGCAGGTGGTCTCTCACATTGTATTTTGAGTTTCCACTACTGAGCGGAACTTATTAAATGGATCAATCAATATATAAGAGTTATGGAATTTACTAACTGGATCAATACATTGTATATATAATAGGAGTTACGGAACTGGTAGGTAAACAAGGCCCGACCACTGACAAACAGCAGGTCCAAACCTTGCTTTGTGTAGCATCTAAGCTGCTTGTAACATTTGCATCAGCACTCATGTTTGTACTGGTAGTCAGTGTAATTATAAATGACTCAGCTCATTGGCAATGTGGTTTTTATACATTTTTTTTTCTCATTATCGCAACTTATTCAAAAAGCCAGAATGGTTTGTCCAATACCTTGCATCCTTGCCGTGCCGTTTGTCATTATAGAGAGCGCCGCACTCTCACACACTTGCGGTTGGTTCTGTCCAGTGCGATCTTCTAGATTGCTCTGAAGTTGTACATCCAACCTGCCAGGCTTCTCACAGTAGAGTTCTTATCAGTGTTACTGTTGAGCGGTCTTCTCTGCGTTTTCCTCAACGTTTTTCACCTAAAGCTGCGCCGTCCGATCGTAATGGTGTGAAGCCAAGCGCCATCTACACATGGCGATTCAGGAGGATTTGCTTCCATATTTCAAATACCAGATTATCGAAAAGTTCAGAGTGACAGTGAACTAGGGATCTATGCACCATGAAATGTTCTACTAATGAAATTTTGAAAAAAAAAAAGCGTTGGCCGTTGTGAAATTGCGATTGAAATCAAATTAGTAAAATGTCCCATCATGTTACTCCCCCGCTTGTAAACCTCGGGCTGATCTTTAAGTTCTAATTTTGCAGTTCTTATGTTATTCTTTCGGAGAACGAATACCACATACGCCCATTTTTTTTTAATTGATGGCTGAAGACACATTAAGTTGCTCTGACGTTTTCCTGATCCTTATACAAATGAATGAGAAAATACAAACGAGAAAAACAAAACAAAACAAAACAGCAACTACGCCATTCATTCTCATGTGGAGTTGTGAGCAAACCTAGTCGATCGTATCGTGGTATCGATACCGTTTAATTTAATGTACAGAGATATAACTCTCTTTAAACTTTCGGTCTAAGCTCATCCACTTCTACTTATTTTGATTTTGGAAAAAAAGATCACAGCAATTTTATAGTGAGTTACAGCAAACATGTTGCCATTAACTTACCGTAAGATTGTGATTTTCTTTACGCCTTGAGATGAAGCCCGCAATTGCTGCTCCTTGGGGTTTTTTTTTCTTCAGACTAGTTCAGAACTCGTTTTTTTTCCTGCTTAATGCAACAAGACTACACCCTAAGTCTTAACACATTGCTATCATGGACTGTTATAACGATGCAAACGCAAAAGTCGGTATCAGTTCGTTCATAAATCAGTATATTTTTAAGCATCAAAACGTAGATGTAGATAAGCCCAGCATTAGGCTTCTTAGAAGGATACCTTTTAAAAGGTGAGGTTAAACAGCATCGATAAAATGATGATCGGTAGCAACTTTTTTCACGAAGCAAGTGAAAAAATGAAAACTACAGTATTTTATGACAGACATAAGAACACATTCATCTACAGATTTATATGAAATGTCGACAGAAAACTTCGACTGACGTATTTGTTACTTCAAACGAGAAGTTAGGTATGGATACCGTATCAGTTGAGTACTTAATTAGGAAATATGCACGAAAGGTAGTTGAGCTCAGAAAATCATTCTTACAAATTAATACATGTGTGTAAACATATCACAAGACATTAAAAAGGGAAATCATCATTAGATTTTTTTGGCTCTGAGTGACGCCCTGGAAAAATCACTTCTCGTACGACTATAGTGGCCATTTTGAAAAATGGCTGCCATGATGGTCAGGGGGGACAACTGTAGTGTCCCAATATCTAGAACTGATTAATGTCTTACACTTAACTGACCTTTAAGAAAAAGCTATAAATATCTTTCTATGTGGCTAAACTAGACCAGAGTCACTGACCTGTACATTTTTTTTTTTTACTTTGCAGCTCTGTTTACAAATTACAATTTTGTTTATCAATACTTTAAGCATTACTCAGTTATTCACCCTCTCGAGCCTCTTTCTGAGTCTGAAGCCATGTCGAGGGCACCGTGCATCAGCGCCACTCACACCTGGCTGTACAATTTCACCTTGTCACAGCGCCACTCACCGATAACTGCCCCAGGCAAGCCTCGTCGGGACATAAAAACGCGTAACTGCACCACTTGCAGTTCATTATAGGCTTTACTCGTATGTTGACAAAATCATTCAGCCTTAAAAACCGTACAGTTGTGCCTTATCTTGTGTTAGATTATATTTCCATTTTAACTAACTGTGTAAAAGAACATGTCTGTGTTATATAAACATTTCAATGCGGTCATATCTATTTTTATAGTTGTGACAGTTGAACGCAGATGAAATTTGTTTCTAGAAGTACCGAAAAGTAGCAAGTCTATTTCTTCACAGCTAGGACTCCAAAGACTCCAAAGAGTGATCGAGATTCCGAAAGATAAGGCTCTATACGTCACGTGGACACGCTGATACGTGGTTTTATCTCTACACCGGGCCGAAACACCTTTAATAGCCTCCGGGCTCCCTTTGATGTTTTGGAACAAAAGAAAATGCGAGTGACGCTATGACAATATGAAATTTTTTTCTAACTTGCTCATTCGGAAATGTGAGTTTCTATACCAGATTCCTTGCTCTAATCACACAACGAAAACTCACTTGCTGCGCCGCCCCGTATTTTAGACCGGTTGTGGATATTTGGCGTATTTCTCCACCAAAGCACCATGCACCACATGAAATAGCGAGCTATTAACCAGCATTTCATATTTCATGGAAGNAACTGACCTTTAAGAAAAAGCTATAAATATCTTTCTATGTGGCTAAACTAGACCAGAGTCACTGACCTGTACATTTTTTTTTTAATTAGCAGCTCTGTTTACAAATTACAATTTTGTGTATCAATACGTTAAGCATTACTCTGTTATTCACCCTTTCGAGCCTCTTTCTGAGTCTGAAGCCATGTCGAGGGCACCGTGCATCAGCGCCACTCACACCTGGCTGTACAATTTCACCTTGTCACAGCGCCACTCACCGATAACTGCCCCAGGCAAGCCTCGTCGGGACATAAAAACGCGTAACTGCACCACTTGCAGTTCATTATAGGCTTTACTCGTATGTTGACAAAATCATTCAGCCTTAAAAACCGTACAGTTGTGCCTTATCTTGTGTTAGATTATATTTCCATTTTAACTAACTGTGTAAAAGAACATGTGTTATATAAACATTTCAATGCGGTCATATCTATTTTTATAGTTGTGACAGTTGAACCTTTAAACGCAGATGAAATTTGTTTCTAGAAGTACCGAAAAGTAGCAAGTCTATTTCTTCACAGCCAGGACTTGAAATAACTCCAAAGAGTGATCGAGATTCTGAAACATAAGACTCTCTACGACACGTGGACACGCTGATACGCGGTTTTACCTCTACACCGGGCCGAAACACCTAATAGCCCCTGAGCTCCCTTTGATGTTTTGGAACAAAAGAAATGTGAGTGACGCTATGACAAATACGAAATTTTGTTCTAACTTGCTCATTCGGAAATGTGAGTTTCTATACCAGAATCCTTGCTCTAATCGCACAATGAAAACTCACTTGCTGCGCCGCCCCGTATTTTAGACCGGGAGTGGATATTTGGCGATTTTCTTCACCAAAAGCACCATGCACCACATGAAATAGCGAGCTATTAACCAGCATTACATATTTCATGAAAGTATGTGTGAGGCTGTCTGCACATGCTCTCAAAACAAGCAAAATCCTAACCAATCCTTCAATAGCCAATTCCGACATTCCGGAATTTTACACAAAGACACTTTGAATAGATCAAAAATGCCATTCGACTATGTAAAGTCGATGTGTTTGTAAACGGAAACCTATTCGTTGTCAATATTCATATTTTTTACTCTTCTTTGTATCGAACGATTCAATTCGGTCCATCGACAGCAGCAGAGTTTGTTAAAAAACTTCTTCTATCTCTGGCACAAACATTAGTCTGTATATTCACACACATGCGCTAGTGCCAGCCCGCACGCACGCATGCACGCACGCACGCACACACACACACACGCACACACACACACACACACACACACACACACATACACACACACACACAAACACACAGACACACACACACAAACACACACACACGCGCACACACACACACACAAACACACATACATACACAATTAACACACAAACACACACACACACGCACACACACACAAACACATACATACACAGTGTACACACACACACACACACACACACAAACACACACACACAAACACACATACATACACACAAACAAACACATACAAACACAGTACACACACAAACACACACACACACAGACACACACACACACAAACACACACACACACACAAACACATACATGCACAATACACACACACACAAACACACACACACACACACACATACATACACAGTGTACACACATACACACACAAACACACACACACACATACATACATACAAACACAGTACACACACACACACACACACACACACACACACACACACACACATACACACACACACACACACACCCACTTTACACAAATTCATGCGTACACACATGACCCCACACATCTACACTCGGGAGATCTTCAATATTACATCACATGCATACTTTCATGCATTGGTGATCAAGCAACAAATAAATTGAGAGAAAATAGATTAAAAACTATCGCTGAGAACAAAAGATTCTTTTATTAGCGAAAGAGACTGAATGGCTTTTGAAATAGCGAGTCTTGTCGCATGAAAATAGGAAAATATGAAACAATAATCTCCTTTGCCCTTACGGAATTGGATAACGCTACATTAGTGACGCTAGAGTAGCCTTTTATTATAAAGCTATTGCGATGTATATTGGGCCATTCCACGACGCATGCTGAGTCCTTTGGGCTGTCTTAAAAGTAAAGATAAGGCTTGTACAGTGTGACAGATCTGAAAGTGCTCTCTGGAATTTACCAATGGCGGTTCCACATTAAGTGCAGTCAGTGCAGTGCCTGGTCGAATTTCGCTCAGAATCTGATTTTGAAAAACACAGAGACCACACAAAACGCTGAGACCCAATTTATTCAATGTATTTCTTTTGTCTTTCAGTTTTGCGATACCCTCTCAATAAAGCCATTGTATCTTTGTAGTTTCTCTTTGGAGCAAGAGCAGTGGATCTTACAAAGTTTTGATCCAGGTTTATGTTGTTATTGGAAGAAATATCGGGACGGGGCTTGAGGGGGGGA
>JAWQUT010000066.1:1448746-1466246 GCA_033807755.1 Ellobium chinense | reverse complement strand
AATGGCCAGTTTGCCAGGTAGACCTGTTTGTATATATTATCACCAAGAGTGAGAGGAATTTGGCCTGCCACTCCATCCATCCATCCATCCATCCATCCATCCATCCATCCATCCATCCATCCATCCACAGTATCACCGGTTCCTCCAATGTGTGGACCGGATTACACAGAATAGCAGCTACCAGCGGCGGAGATCCGGACACTGTCATGTGGCATAAGTGTGAGAACTTTACCGAGGCCACCAGCCCCAACGATAACATCGCCACAGAGATCCTGGCCAGTGCTCACTACTGTGCCAGCATGGATGGTGGCTTCAAGCTCGTACCAGAGGCTTGTGATACCGAACTGCCCTACATCTGTCAGATTTCAGAAGGTATGTATGAGGTAAAATTACAGTCAACTAAATAGAGATTGTGGCCTGGAGACAAATATTATATGAGCAGTACTCTCGTGTTTCTTTATTTCTCTGTAAGAAAACATTTTTATTTAATGAAGTCGGAAGAAGAGAAGATATGTTGATAATACTGAAATTATTCTGGATAGTTTTTTTTTTTCTCAATGATGCTCATTCATTGAAAAAAAAAACCCAAAAAACCCAAACAACTCGCAGGAAGGATTGAACTCCAAACCTATGATTCTCAACCCCAAAGTTCTGATCACTGGACTATCGAGCCGCTGGAGTTCACGGCGCAAGCACACGACTATACTGCATGACGAGTTGTGAGTGACATCACGGCTGTTATTTTTAGCTGCTCCTGTCACAAGTATATTGCAGATAGCAGATTCGCGTCCCGTAGGGAGAATGGAGAAAAAAAGTATTAGTGCCATGTAAAAAAGACACAAATCCTATAGATCATCCTTGAATGTACCTGATACAAACTACACTACGGGTTGCCCCATTAAAATTTACTGCCAAAAATGCCAAATCGATGAATGTAAAATATTACTGGCATCCATATGAAAAACAAACTCTACAACTTCACAAAACAGATATTTTGTAGATTTTTAAAATTCAAATTTTCGGCCTTCTGACCTTCTGACTTTCTTCAGGAATAAGAAAAGACACTGTGAACAGAGATAAGATAAGGGGTTCCAAAAAAAAAGTCACGTACGAACAGTGACATTATATAGCAACACTTGATACAGCCTGTATTTTAAAGAATAGAACACAATATTACCCTTATATTATTTGTATGATTTTAGACTTGAGGAAAGGGGAGTAAGCGGCGTTTCTCTAGTTTAAAAACTTGCGCACTATCGGTGGGATCTCTTGCCATCGTAAGACTCATACATTGACTCTGCATGTTGAACGTTACTAAGGGTGCATTCAGCACTGATGGTCTAATGTAATTCTTACGATGGTAAGAGATCCTATCCACACTGTGCATGCCTAAGGGAAATGTGCGATGATGGTACTTTACCTTCGACTAAAAAATTTCAGGTCAGTGCTGGTTCCTGCCAGTTGAAGACAGGTCCTTTCAGGAAGCGGCAGCTGTTACCAGCACAGGGGACCTGAACACATGTGCTCAGATGTGTAGGAACAACATCACACAGACAGGGACAGAGTGTTGGGGATTCGTGGGTGAGCAGCACCTCTCCTTGTGAGGAGTGTACAAACTGTAGCTTGTTGTTGGAATTTCCTGTCCTCTTGCAACTGAAAGCTCAGCTATAACCGTAACTACATCAATTCCACTGCCGCCACCACCACCATCATTGCCCTCAACACCAACAGCACCACCGCCACCATCTTCACTATACCACCACCACCACCCCACATCATCATCATCATCTTATGCACCGACAGCAGCAACAGCAGAATAACGGTCGCAGTGGCATCATCACCACCACTGTCGTCACTTCCATCACCACCATCTCACTACATCATCATCATCATCATCATCATCATCATCATCATCATATCATCATCATCATCATCGTCATAAACAGCAGTAACACTAGCAGTAGCATCATCACCACCTCCACCACATCAGCATAACCATCATTAGCAGCAGTAACAGCTACAGCGTCAGCATCAGCAGTACCACACTATCGCCACCATCTTGTCATCACCATTTTTACAAGACTATGTTGTCAATATGTGAGAACTTGCGCATCAACGATGGGATCTCCTAAGATCATAGGAACTACATTAACTCTGCATGTTGTATACTACTACGGGTGCATTAAGCACCTATGCGCTGCCGTAATTCTTACGATGGTAAGAGATTTGATCATCAATGCGCAAGCTCTCAGTTGTCATGTGTATTCTTACAGCTGAAAATGGTTTATGCAAACTATACCGAAACGACAACAAACACGCTTACATCCGGGACATCACCACTTACTTGCAAGATGACCCGGGTATCACAGCCTATCTGAAAATATGCGCAGGAGGTAAATGATCTCTCTATGTTGTTGTTGTTGTTGTTGTTGTTGTTGTTGTTGTTGTTGTTGTTGTAAACCCATGTCGTGAATTATTCACTCATGTCAGCCAATGTCAATCTTAAGTACAAGTATCTGAATTTTTTTTTTCAAGTAATCCAGTGGCCCATATGGGTGCTTTGAATGGTTGCGTTGGCAGCAGACTTTTCCTTCCCTTAAGCAGATTTGGACATTCGAAGAAAAAACACCCACAGTAATTTAACTTCGTTGTTGGCGTTGAAAACAGAAGGAGAGGGAGAAGATGAAGGAATAGAAGAGGGAAAAATGAAGAGAGGGAAGTGTGAAATGAGTGGAACTTGCGATTAAACAGGGTTAGTCAATAACGGTAATCTCTTAAACACAAACACTGCAGTTATTTGAAAATTGGGGCCAGGAGGCTACAATTAAATGATATAGACCGCAGATAAACTGAAGATAATGATGATGATGATGATGATGATAACAACGATGACTACGCCGTAACAATAATGATCCAGATGATATCTCTCACCTGACCTTGATCTCCCAGGTGACCCAACTACTATGAAACCGGTGACAAACGACCAGTCCATTCAGCCCAGGCCGGACAATTGTACTAGAGTCAACTCAGATGAAGGTGAATGATGTGTTACTTTGCATCTAGAAGGGGGAAGGTATTAAGCACCTCACATATCCAACTCCATCAATACATGAATGGCCTGAATCTACTGCTGACAATTTTGTGAAAACGTATGGTGTTGTTTTCAGAAAAAAAAGAACAATTACAAAGCAGTGGAAAGTGAATTTATTTCAATGTACGTTTAACTGAATCCTAGAAAATACTCAGCAAAGAACAGAGAGGTGCATTTTAGATGGAATTATCAACATTCACTGAACTCAAGCCATTTTTAACGTAAGAGGACGTCAAATGACAGAACTCTGACAACTATTTAAATTTGGGAATAGATGGATTAGTGGTTATACATAGTATGGTCTATACATAGAGTTCAATCATTTTGCTCTTATGAGAATAACAAGACCTCAGTGAGGTCTCAAAGCCGGACGAACCCGATTTGGTCGTAGGTGAGTGAGCTGTTGTCAGTATTTTAGTCAAGAAAAGGGGAGGGAAAGGAATAAGTTACAGCGAAATCCAGCACATCACCGAAAGGAGCAGACGTAACGGTTAAATATGCCACAGTTAGTAGAAAGAAAATGATCACCTATCCATTTGTTGACAATCATAATTATCCTCCATAATCTTGATAATTATTTCTCTTAGACAGAAATTGTGAACATTATGTGCACGTTACTTGAAAGATCTCACTAATTTGGAAGAGGTCCGGGCTTTTCCTGTTGAAAAACTGACGAAATCTAAAGTGTGCACGTATGAACACGACACTTATGCACAACCTTTTACTGATTCGACTTTTGCAAGGAACGGTCTGGACAGAGTCTATAGCAATCTGTGAAACTAAGTTGATCAAGCCACACGTCGTGATCTCATGTTGATTTCAGACTGGGACAGTGGTGTGTGTTATTGTGACTGTGATCAGCCTCCTGTCATCTTGGACCCGGAGTATTTGGCTCTCTCCATTGACGAGAAGGTAGGGAAGGGAATTGATCACCACCACCACCATCATCATCATCATCATCATCATCATCATCATCATCATCATCATCATCATCATTTAAAACTGAAAACAATTAAAAGCTCAACCTTAATTCAAGGAATTTATTAAAAATCTAGTAAAGAATTAAGACCGAAAATTACATCTAAACGTTTCGGCTCTAAGGCCTTTATCAATCATCTTCATCATCATCATCATCATCATCGTCATCATCATCATCATCATCATCATTATCATCATTGATTATGAATAATATATTAAAAATATATTGATGGATTGTCTACCAGTCGATATTAAACAGAATCTAATAATTACAACACAATAAAGGGTAAAAATTTCACAAATAAATATCTTTTGAATATCCATCATCATCATCATCATTATTTACAAAACATTTGACAGAACTAGATATAATAAATAAGTAAAGAAAGAAAACTATAACGATTTAACAAAAATTTAATACATAAATTTTCGAATCGGCGTCCTTCTTCAGATGCAGAAAATAAACGAACAAAGAATGAAATCGCACAAGCACAGAAAGAAAAATGAAAAAACAAAATTTGATCAATAGTCATGAACAATAAAAAGCTTGAACAGACACAAATGTCCAACAACGGAAGGAACAAAGGCGAACACAAACAATGAAGATCATCATCACCACCATCATCATCATCATCATCATCATCATCAACAACAACAACAACAACAACAACAACAACAACAACAACAACAACAACAACAACAACAACAGCAGCAGCAGCAGCAGCAACAACAACAGCAACAACAACAACAACAACAACAACAACAACAACAACAACAACAATAACAACAACATCAACAACAATGACAGTAGCAAGAACAACAATAGCAATCATACAATATAACAATAACAAAAATAACAACAACAATAACAAAAACAATAACAACAACAATAACTAGCCTATTAATCTGTACGAAGGAATTGTCATACTGGGTTAATGTTATTTCCTCCAGGTGGTCAAGATAGTGAAAGAACTCAAGGTGGATCCGAAAGGGACGTCATCCACAAAGCGGAAGTTGAACAGTGCCGAAGATGACAGACCCAGTGCGCAGAGTATAGGAGCTGTGGGAATCGCCATCTTGAGCGTCGGTAGGTTGGCAAAGACGTCACTTGACATTTGCTCGGTCTACACAAAAATTTCGTTGTGACACGGACATTGTTGTTGTTATTGTTGTTGTTATTGTTGTTGTTGTTATTGTTGTTGTCGTTGTTGTTGTTAACGCATGCAGCACCCGCTAATGAATATTTATCTTGCTCACGCGAAGAATGAACTATTTCTACCACGTGAAACGAAAGACACAAATACGTGTAATTCACTTTCGTACGTGATGTAGAAGACACGCAACACATTCAAAAGATCTACTAGACTAGATCCAGGATGTTCCCTTTGATAAAATAACATATCTCAGGAAACTCTTCGCAGATTTCAGTAGAGGATAACTGAGAACTTGCACATAAACGATATGATTTCTTACCACCGTAAGAATCACATGAACTCTCCATGTTGAACGCCACTAAGAGTGCATTCAGCACCAAAGCACTGATGTTATTCTCTGTTAATGCGCAAGCTCCCGATTAATAGTCTCGTCTCGCGATTACATCGACTTCACGAATTAAAACTGGAAAAAGACTGCGTAATTCGCACCTTAATTTACACGTGTTTCTGGTTTGTTTACTGTTTCTCTTTCCGGAAGTGTGGCTTCTGTCATAAAGGCACGATGACCCTATCAGTGCGTTCGCACCATTGTGTTAAATATAGTGACAACAGACAAAAGGAGGTTCACTTCATCCGTACCAATAATCTCAAACCTCTAGGCCTCGTTTCTCATTCGGTCGAACATCCGTACCGAGGTTTTCGAATACATTAAAAACCTGTTGCATAAACAAGACATGCCATAGAAATCTGAATCTAAAAAATAAATAAAACCACATTCTGACTTTGAGTCTTCCACAGATTTCGAGATCGCTTACAGCTGTTTTTTTCCTTATGAGATATGCAGTGAATAGTTTCGTGGCTGTCGAAATTTTGACCAGACTGATATCGGAGGTTGAGAAGGGGGGCCACTGTGACCCAAACTCTATTGATACATGGATTTGTTTAAGGAGTTGTTCCTTTCACCGTTCAATCCAATCCAGGTGATCGTTGTGACACATCTGAAGGCCGTCTTAACCCTAACAGCTACCGTACCTGCCTCAACTCTGGACCTTTCATTTTTCTTGGCCTTGCTTTAAGAGAGTCTTTCTCTCCTTTTTTTTNGGGGGGGGGGGGGGGGGGGGGGGCGGAGAGGAAAGAATGAAAGAGACTCACATGTCAAAAGCAGCCTAAACCGATTCACTGTGATCAGGAAAAAAAAAAACAACAGAAAGATCTTCCGTGAACCATTTTATATTCCTTCACCAATAATCATTGTTCGTTGTTACGTTGCATCTTTATTGAATCAAATTTGTTTCTTTTCCTGTCATAATGATTATTCTTTTATAATTAAAACTATATTAAGTCGAGTATCATCGTAATCTTTCCAGGACACCCTTGTCCGAAAATGGTCATGGTCGGCTTTAGACTATTAGTAACTGGACATGGGAGTGATAGAATTCATCACTTATATGAATTTAAATTTCGCTCTGGGTTTTGAACCTGAAGAAGACTAGGAAGCAAAATGCATGACAACAGGATTTACCTTTCATTATGAAATGAAGCGGACGCCGTGAGTTCTTATATTATGACTTATAATACATGTTACATATATAATATTTGCAGTAGTTCTCAAGTTAACACTTTGAGTACCATGTACACAACACTGGGTCTAAGTTTACGTCACCCTCGCGTAACTATGGCGCAGAGCTGCGACTATATTATACCACACGTCAACGTCATAGAAGGGACCTTGAGACTGAAATGATATAATCATTAAAAAACATAAAAAGATTGTCCGCTAGAGCGGTACTTCACAAAGTGATAAAGCTAAATAAGAATGATTGATTACGAAATCTGAATAAGGCTGTTTGTATCCAGAATTTCTCCTTCATTTAAGACGAAACAGACATTCTGAGGTGTTTTTTTTTTAGACTTATATACCTTAGAATGTATGAAATGTTCATGTGGGAGATCTGTAGTCTCACATTGCTGTGTGGAATGTTTGTCCTTCGATCAGGCTCGCCCTGCCTTCCTTCACGGCCATATTGTCCTGTGTCTCTGCCACTTTACACCTCCATGTGAGTCTGCCAAGTCAAACACTCCGTTACTCGGTCTAACCCTGGCCCCTGTGTTCTTCACTCTCTCCTTGATCTCTTTCTCTCTTCCTTTCACCCTTTCTTTCATTTTCTTGCAGTGTCAACAGTTATTGCCTGCACATTTTCTTTCTTTCTTTCTTTCTTTCTTTCTTTCTTTCTTTCTTTCTTTCTTTCTTTCTTTCGCTCACCCGCCATCTTCCGCAGCCATGTGAAATGTGACTCAGTAGAGATGTAGCAATTATCACAGTTGTCTCCCTTTGTAAGCATTCCAACGTTTCATATTTCTTATTGGACAGCACCGCCGACGGCACGACAATAATGTCTGCCGCATCGACATCATCTCCTGCCACCACCATTGTCACCATCACCACCATCACTTTCACCAACACCAACACAGCCGCATCTTTTTCATCACTATTTCTACCATCACCACACCTCCATCGTCGCCACCAACATCACCACCACCACCACCACCATCATCGTTATCATCATCAACAACTATACCAACATCAACCCTCAGCACGGTTATAATCGTCATTATTACCACTACCATACTATAGTACCACCCAAAGATATGAACATAGTATACTGTTAGGGCCGTAGCTAACTCGTCCCCTCCCCTCCCCTTCCCGGCTAAACCATAGCCTGGGAAGTCCAAGTCTCATGTCTTTATCCCGGTTTTCTCTTGCAAGGGCTCTCTAATTCTCCTCCCCTCCTCCCTCCAATACGCCTCTGCATTGTAGGGACCACGGGAGTGGTAGTTTGGTAGTTATGGCTCTGCCTTCAGCAACCACAACACTGCCACCATCATCTTCACCACTATTTCCACCATGTATACCTGTCTAATGTCTACCTCCTCCTCCCCCTTGCCCCTTCACCCTCACCTCCCCCCTCCCCGCCTGTTTTTCTCTTTTCTCTCGTGGCCAGTATTTGGTGGTCTGGTCTTGTTGGATCTAGACGTGCTGATATCTCACATTGGTCGCATCATTTGTCGGAGTGGGGAAGCCAAGAAACAGGAACAGTAACCGCCAGCCGGCGTCGCCTGGGGAAGTTTTCAAGGAGTTATCTGCCTGGAATAGAGCCCACAAATTCCTCAAGAGACGCCGTAACTGCACGGTTGAACTTTCTGGCAAATGGTCATGCATAAAGACTCACAGTCGATTCCACTTAATCGCAATATGTTTAGTCTAATGTTTTTCACTTATTCGCAACAATTTTTTTCAAAGGTCTTTTTTACATATAATCTATTCCATTTTTTTAAGAGCACTGCAGCACTTCGTATTCGCATATTCCGCTTTATCGAAATCTCTTTAGAGATCCCTTGGATTTATGATTAAGCGGAGTCGACTGCAGAGAAATGGTGGAACTTTTGTTTGTTATTTATTGATTAACTTTCCTAAATCTTTCATAAAGAGAATTTATTTCATTTGAATGGAGGGGATGAGAGAGGATTTTTAAAAAAAAATCTCACTGTTGATCTGTATATATATATATAATTGTAGACGTCACTCTTTTTACGGCAAACGCGTCACCTATGTTTTAGCTTTAGTTTGGAAAATGCTTAATGACATGATTTTTAAGAGACACATGGGCAGATGTGGGTTTGAAGTGAAAGGCCGGGTTTGCTTGGTCTCTGCAATTTGAAGAAAGAGCAAGCCATACCCCATCCTAAGCAGAGAAAGTATCAGTCTCTCGGCAAACCAAGATGACTGATAACAATGCGGAAGAGGCATAAAATAGTGCACTGACTTGCGAGTGGTGTTTGCTATACTTTTATCTTTGCCCCATTCATTAGCATACATATCTCTGCTGACACTTGTCATATCATCCTCCGACCCTAGGCCTTTTATAAAACGTTACACTAACAAATTTGAAACCGCAGACGATTGTTGCCATGTGAACTAGCTTTATCTTTCGGTGTTCCAAAAGACGTCACAGTCTAACATATCTCTAGTAGATGCGCACCTGTTCTCACTGTGACTGGTGCGCACCAACCAAGAACGTACCTTGGGACCTATTTTGTTATCGGAAAGGTGTGGCTTGCCCCTTTAGTTACAGAGCGGGAACCAATCAAATGCAGCCTTGATCTCTCATCAGTCTACTCTCGATCCATGGGTAGTTGGATTTCGAATGGCGGCAACAGAGCTTTAAGACACAGTCGTAGATTTCTCTGTTAATGTGAGTCTTTAGTCTAAACAAGAAGAAAACAATCAAATTCATTTTGCTGTTTGAACTGAAAAATATCCTAGATAAAGAGGTTACGAGATATAAATATCCTTGTTAGAGGTTACACATCACTCGTGGAGACAGACATTGTCACTCGACAAGATGAAAGTATCACGTAATTGGAACGTAATATTACTGTGTGTGCTTCACTTATGGAACATTGTTATTGTTTTGTTCATACACTCATTGGAATGCGGATATACAACACCGTGTAGGCAGTCGGGTGGAATTACAGTTTTTAAAAAAAATATCCATTGTCACGGCTCAGAGCTTGGCAGTTGTAAAGTGGCTCATCGTTGTTTTTAACTTTAGAAATTTTTATTTAGCGCGATGAGTAACATTTATCTTTGATCTGTCTGTAGACCCCAACCACCCTTGGGAGGAGGGAAGGGGGGGGGGGTTGGTTTTTATGACAGCTCATGACATGAAAAAAAAATGTGGCCTGTTCGAGTTAGCGAGTTAGAATTAGGTCCAACAACACAATGAATGCCGAGGAGGTTGATGTATAATGAAAATGGCGCTTATTTATTTATTTATCTATTTGTATACACACACACACACACACGCACATATATATANAGAGACGCCGGTGCTGCCAGCCTTCCTGACTCAATTATAACAAAGTAATGAGGTACCCTAGTTAAATATACTTTGCCAATTTTCGTGATTTCTGTTTGATGAGAGTTATTAAAATGAAAATAATTGTATTATCATACTTTATGCATCTAGACTATATAGTATATATAAATGGTCCAAAGATGTGTATAAGAGACAGGGGGAGGAGAGGAGATTTGCCTGTGTACAGAGCACAGAACTTGAAGCTTTATAGTTAGATATACAAGATATCCTTGGAACTCAACACTTAATGATTCCGAACTTCTTAAATCCTAAACAGACCGCACTTGTTTTGATGCTGTATCTGAGTCCCTTACTTGCTGTGTCAGATTATTTTTCCACAAAGTCGAGAACATCTAATGGATGGACTAGTCAACTGCACTCCGAGTTGGTGAGGTTTTACCATAATTTGATAACTGGACAGGGTGCTTTGGCTAAATAGCCAGACTACTCCGTGGAGAGTATTTTAGCTGGAGAGTCAGACTACCCGGTGGAAAGTATTTTGGTTAGACAGCCAGTATGAAAATCTATATAAAATTATTTATAAACTGATTCATGTGAATGGTGAGTTTTTCTTCACGTTCTCTGTAAGCATAAGGTACTGAGCTAGAAAGCAGGTTGCAGGTTGAGTGAGTTTTTTTTTTTTTGGTAGCCTAATTTAATTTAGGATGAAAAACCTGACAGCTGGATCGGGGAGAGATAACTAGGAAAATGTTTGTCTCGCTTTAAAATATAGCACAGGCAAAATACTCCATAAGATGTATTCCAGCTGTCTAGCTTATATATTCACTCCGTATAATACTTAACGTTCAGTAATTATTGTATACTGTTATGTGTTAATCGGTTACCGGTTGATGTTCTGTAGTTTGTCATGGGAAAGAAGATGAAGGAGAACAGCAAAATCCTCTTTTCTTTGTGGGGTCCCCTGACCCCGGACCCCCTTCGCATTGGGGGATCTACGGGACTATTAGTTAAGGGCTCTGGCATGATTGTATTCTAGTCTGATTGAAGAAACGAGAAGCGAAAAAGACACCCGTAAACAGCGATGTACAATCTTAGCTATACTTCCTGCTAACCCGTATCTACGCATTAAACGCATGAGCGATCTCGTGAAATAGCCCAAGTCTATACAATACAGATCATTTTTTGTTGCATTTCTTGAAAAAAAAGTCGGTGAACACTGTTTTAAAAATATCCTATTTAAATAGATGTAGGATGGAATTTTATATTAAAATACCGCACGTCCACCGTTCTAAATGTTTTTGTGATGAAAAAAAAATGTTTTTGCATTACCACTGTGAACATGACTTTGTTAAACAAAAGTTATAGATATAAACAGGAGATCCGAATCATCAAAAGCGTCATGTTTTAAAGTAAAAGTCCAAGCTAACAACTTTATTTCAATGTGGATATACGGTCTTCTAGTATAGAATTCCAGCAACATATGGTATAATCTATTTGTGGATATATGCTTTTCTGATATAGAATTCCAGCAGTCTATAATATAATCTACTTCACGATGCACAATAAAATTTTTATGCCACTTTGACAAGTGACGTTTCCGTCCAGCGCACAATAAAGTTTAACACATACATAAACATTAAGTGTGGTTTATTCTGTGTGACGTACTTCTGTGCTGAGCATTACAGATGGCTTTTGGCTGTCAAGAGATAAGCTATAATTGTGGACAGTACAAACCTAATTGGAATAGCTTGAGGAGGAGGGAAAGAGGAGGCGGAAGGAAGGAAGAGGTGGAGGGAGAGGAGGCGAAGAAGGAGCAGCAACAGTAGCAGCAACAACAACAACAATGACAGCAGCAACAGTATGGGCTGAGAAGGCAAGACTGAGGGGTAAGAGAGGGAGAGTTAACGAGAAAGATGAGGAAGGAGTTGAGAAAGAGAAAGACTTGAGATATTAGAGGCAGAAAGATGAGGAAAAAAAATTGAAGAGAGGAAGAGAACGAAGAGGGATGAAAGTGGGAGGAAGTATGGAGCGAGAGGAGGTATATTTTAGTTCAGTCCACATGAAAGTACTGAAATATGAATCATCTTTCCGAACATACAGATTTATCTTAGCACGTCGTTCATTAGCAGGAAATCAGACAGTCATGATAATGCAGCTGATAGTCATCCCTACCTCTCCCGCCTCCCTCTCGTGTGGTTCAACTCCACAAAACTGATGGATTCAGTTGCTAGATGGTGTCACATGACGCACTGGAGTTTCACCAATCAGAAAATACATCATTCTTCAGTGCTGGATGTAAAACCTCAGACAAATGGCTGACATTTACAGTGGGATTCAGCACTATAATATATCTTCTGTTGTTATGATTTGAATACACGTAAGTATTTGTACATAAAAGCATTGAAACGTTTCCCATTTGTCCATTTACATCTTTACCTCCCATTATAATCAATAACTCTTTTACTTCCCTTTATCTCTTTCAACATCAAGGCAAAGAATTATCACCTACAGTTCCGTCATACTGATATAGGATGGCAGGAGGCTTTAGAACATCCTAGAGTTGTTCAGTCAACCCTCTCAAGTTATTTGAGACCTAGCTGGCAACTTCTCGAACACAGCTGTCAAATAGCATCTTTTAAATACTGTGGAGACAAACTGGTTGTCATTAGTCACTATTTTTGCTTAGCAATTGTTTCATGTAGGGACATAGAGCCTGGTAATCTGGGCCATCTGTTAGTGTTACGCTGAGCACCAGTGCCAAGAACGCAGGGAATAGGGAGACAAACAACATGAAGGAATAGTTCCAATGATAATTCCTTCACTGTTAAAAATACAATATTTGTAACCAATGAACATCTCTTACTTCCCTCCACATTTAAAGCACATTGAAATAAAGTCCAGCTCCATCTATTCATTGGCCTTGGAATGATTTGAAACTGGGGTTTTCTAAGAAATTTTGAAGTAAGACATGATCTCATTCCGGAAACGAGTGTTGAATCTGAGATAAACAAATATGTTTGAAGACGAGTTCAGGTACTCCAAGACGTTGCGAAAGTTGTTGACCACAAAGAAAATATTGTCGAAGCGCCGGAACAGATTAAACTCAGGTTCAATCAAGCTGGTGTAGGCTATCAAAATCTTCGGAGTATTACACAACACAAAAATAACAGACACGAAAGTCGTCGCCTGGATGGCCTGGATCTCCTTCAAGGTCCTGCGGTAATTTTCGTTTCTCTTCTTGTTTCCACGGCTGTTTTCTTGATTTGCTCTTCCACGCTTGAGGCTTATGTGAATCGTTTGTTCATTTTTATTATCTGGCTGACCGTTCCCGGACAAGGGGCCCGGAGAAGATTGGACGCCCTCATTGCGAAATTTAGATGATGCCTTCAGACTTGATATAAGGACGACAAGGCATACAATGACACTGACTTGACAAGCCGTTGTTAAGAAGATATTATTTAAAATGCGTTGGATAGACACGATGTTTCTTGTGTTGGCTGCTTCCCAGTATCTGAGGTAGGTCGAATTGCTATGAGAATCTTTTTCAGTACGAACGCCTTGGGACACAAATATAGGCAGGTATGAAGCCATGCAGTACACAACTATTATCACAACGACAAATGACGATCGCAAGCGAGTGAATGTGTCTTTGAAGCGAAATGGCAGAGCCACACAACAGCACCTTTGTATAGCAATGAAAGTGGTGACAAACTGAGAGATATCATAAAAGTGTAGATAGTAATATATCAACAAATATGCAAGGCTTAATCCATCTATTCGCCACAGGCTGAAAATGCCGGCACCAAACTTCAAGAAATATGTTGCCGCGAAGACCACAACGAGGCTGGCCAGGTCGGAGCAAGAGAGAAAGAAGAAACACAAAATCACACTGTCTTTAAGACCCAGTCTCAGAAACGTTATGATGTTGACAAGGTTCGTGATTAATCCCATGGCCTGGATACATAACTGGATATAGCCCAGCACAGAAACGATTATCGACCTTGTCTCAAAGGTCATGATACCATTTTGAAACGGTTGTAAGGAGGTCAAGGTCGTGAGGTCAAGGATAGTTTCCTCAGTCATTTGAAAAGTCATGGGTATTGCCATCCCCGGGAAAGATGTTAAGGTTAAAGTCGATATAACAAGCAGGTGATCCTCAGTATTTGAAGATGAGCAGCGCTGACCCCGGCTTCGTCAAGAGATGACCTACTTGTCATAGGGAATTTGAAAAGATCAAGATAGGCACTGGGTGATACTCATCTGACAAAAATACATTAACTTAACATGTACCAAATACACATCTGTCCTTCGTAATGAAAGCTAGTCACAGCAAGCTTCATTTCTGTAGTCACGGAGCACAATAATATTGCGGTTTGAAGCCCCGTACTGTACAATGATGGATTGTGTAAGTAGCCATACGGTCTCTCATAGTGAGTCAGTATGTAACCGGGTGGCAAGGCATATGGTATTCCTTCTTTATGGCTTAAATTGGAGAAATGTGAGCTCAGCCAGATAATTTTTCAGATGTTACATATTATTTAAGGGAGATGTGTCACCAGGAATTTTACCAAATTACTGTGAATGATCAAATTTGAGAAGAACGGCAGAAACAATCTACACTAGAACATTTCATATCCCTGCCGGGAATTAAACCAGGTGTCACAGAGTGATTAAAAGCTCACCACCGACCTTGCCCCCTCGAAAGATAATAATAGTTTTGACAAACTAATTTCGGCGAGTTGTGATAACACGATCGTCTAGGGTCGTGAGAGCGAACTGTCGCTGATATTTATATAAAGTAAGACCAAAACGACGTTCGTCAGATTCGCAGATGTAACCCTAAAAAAAAGAGCTGTGTGTGTCTTGCCAGTAGAAGGGAGTTAGCGGATCTCATCACCATCACTACCACCATCATCACCACCGGTTCCCGGACACTTGGCCGACGGACACTTGGCCGAACGGACATGGCCGACAGACATTTGGCCGAACGGACACTTGGCCGAACGGACATTTGGCCGAAGCACATTTGGCCGAAATTCATTTTGCATATTGTTATATTCATTCATCTTGGCACTTTCTTCTCTCTCTCAGAGAATGTGCGAATATAAGTTATCACTAAAAAAAAGTTCATATGATCGATACTCAAGCTCAGAAAGTACGTCGATTACGGATTCACGGGAGGAATACGCCAGCCAATTTTTCCTAAAGTTTGTTTAGGTTTTCGTGAACAAGCTTCGGTCTACACAGTATGGTTTTTATTCAAAGGTAAGTGCGTTTCGCTCACTCAAGTTTCCCCTTATGCTTACTGAACTCTTTAAAACTTAGCGTATATAAAGGCAAACACTACCTGATAAAAGCCGGCACAAATGAGAACAACGCTTTGAAATTATGAATACAATAAAAATGCACGTAGTCTAGATGTATTGATATTTATATGTTGATACGTACTGCAATAAAGAATTATGCTGTAATAAACATTGGTCACAAGAAACAAAACACCCCCCACCCCTNTTGAAGAATGACCCCAACCCCACCAATAAAAAAAAACAACAAATATTCGGCCAAATGTCCGTTCAGCCAAGTCTCCGTTCGGCCAAGTGTCCGTTCTGCCAAATGTCCTTCTACCAAATGTCCGTTCGGCCAAGTGTCCGTCGGCCATGTGTCCGTCGGCCAAATGTTCGTCGGCCTAGTGTCCGGCCACGATCACCACCATGCACCTGCATTCCTCTGCGCTCCACCCTACTTTGCCCTGGTGAGGGTATCACGCCGTTCTGGCCACCTTGGGCACAGTTAGTGCACGACAGACCCCTAGCAGGCAGTGAACGATCCCGGTCCAAACACCCATGGACTACCAGACTCAGGCTAGCACTATACCAGCCAGGGCCGTAGGACGCCTGCCATAATGTCGGCGGAGCCGCAGGAGTATCCTAACATGTCAGAACTAGAAAGGTGCGAGCATACCCTCTATGATTTATAAATGTAACGATTACTTCATACTCAGGGGAAACCCAGAGACTGTCATTTAGTCAAGATACTGATGCTGAGTCTGTAACTCAAAGATCGTACAAGATCGCCTCATTATCCAGGAGACTGACACTGAAGTCTGTTGTTATATCCATAGTCGCTATAAGTAAAGTTCATAATCACAATTAAATGGTATCCCTATAGGCTATATCCTTATTGGTATCCCTGTAGGCTATATCCTTATTGGTATGCCTGTAGGCTATATTCTTATTGGTATGCCTGTAGGCTATATCCTTATTGGTATCCCTGTAGGCTATATCCTTATTGGTATCCCTATAGGCTATATGCTTATTGGTATCCCTATAGGCTATATGCGTATTGGTATCCCTGTAGGCTATATCCTTATTGGTATGCCTGTAGGCTATATCCTTATTGGTATCCCTGTAGGCCATATCCTTATTGGTATCACTGTAGGCTATATCCTTATTGGTATGCCTGTAGGCTATATCCTTATTGGTATCACTGTAGGCTATATCCTTATTGGTATGCCTGTAGGCTATATCCTTATTGGTATCCCTATAGGCTATCCTATAGGATAGCCGCAGAGGCGTCACCCTCGGTAGAAGACACGAGGAGGGCGGCGCCTTTGTGATACCAGAGTCTCTCAGCTGGCAAGTCTGAACGTATTTCCACTACACTACAGGGACGCTAACTTCACAGCAATTTAATTCTTAAATACGCGTACCTACTGCCTGAATATGTTCCCTAGCCTCCACGTGCTAGCCTAGTGCTCACCCGTGACTTTAACACACTTCCCGACTGCTCACACATATATTTTGTCTACTGATTTTATTCATTATCTCATCGGGAAGTCAACAGAAGCCGCTAATTGGAGACTGAGAGACGCCGGTGCTGCCAGCCTTCCTGACTCAATTATAACAAAGTAATGAGGTACCCTAGTTAAATATACTTTGCCAATTTTCGTGATTTCTGTTTGATGAGAGTTATTAAAATGAAAATAATTGTATTATCATACTTTATGCATCTAGACTATATAGTACATATAAACTGTCAATTTTCTGGGTGTCAAATTTTGTCAATGATCAAACGCAACTGAGCTTACCACGGCTCTGAACAGAGAAAATTGGCTCATCAATTTCAAATCCTGCCGAACTTCAAGACAGGAACATTGATTTTTATCGCTTGTTTACACACTCCAGGATAACCTACGACATAACTTATATTTGCAAAACATTTATCAGCACTGGATGTAAATAAGTAAAGAAAGAAAACTATAACAATTTAACAAATTTAATGCACCAATTTTCGGACATTCTTTTCAACAAGACGAAAAACCATGACCATTTACTATCACAAACTCAAACACGCGTATTTTAACTGGCACACAACGTCCAACCAATTCTCTCCCCCCC
>JAWQUT010000066.1:1422408-1448632 GCA_033807755.1 Ellobium chinense | reverse complement strand
GTCCTAGGCAGTCGACAAAGTGAGTAGATAAATAATCATAACTGGACGGTGCCTCAGTTGTTGAGTGTTAAGCCACATAGATAGGACTCACCTTGGTTAAACCCGCCCCAGACAAACATGGACTTCAGTCTCCAAATCCATGAGCTCGCCCTTCGACTCAAGTCAGCAGTAGTAGGGACATTATCAACAATCTGGACGACCATGCCTGCTATTCTATTGTGGTCCAGTAAATTTAAATGGATGACCTCGGGAGTGGTGTCCTTCCTCCGGACCGAGGATTTATGGTTATTAAATCTAGTGCGTAGAGAGCAGCTGGTCTGTCCAGTGTATTGTATCTTGCATCAGGAACAAGTAATGACGTAAATAACACTCTGAGTGGTGCATGTGATATGATGGTGTTTGGCAAAAATTGTCCCGTTACAGAACTGTAGAATGCGAAGTTAACGAAAGTGAAAGACGGGTAGTTATAATTGTTGAACTTGAGATGCAGACTTTGGCTGACTCTCATTCGTGAAAAGAACAGATCCGTGTTTTAAGATATGACAGCATGTAAACAATGCAATGTCAAAAACAACACAATGTAAAAAAGAACTCTTACGATGGAGTCAAAAGGTCCAGGCTCTTGTGTAAAACAAACTCTTAAGTATGAATGTCCTACATATATAATCAGTACTTAAGATATGATGGAAGGGTTTAATAACAACGCGATAACGTTAGTTTTGGTACAGAAGGAAGACCTGTCACCATTGAAAGTAAGTTTTAGATTAGTTGTAAAGCCGAAGTATACACCTGAAATCGCCACGAGATTGTCGCATGACAACATGAACGATGGATCTTTAACCGTCGTAAGAATTATATTAACTCTGAATGTTGAAAGTTATTAATGGTGCATATAGCACCAATGGACTAGTGTAATTCTTACGATGGTAAGAGATCCCATCATTAATACGCAAGCCCTTCATTAACTCTGCATGTTTAATGCTACTATATGTGCATTCAGCAACGATGCGGTAACGGTGATAACAAAGATCCCATCGCTAATGCGCGAGCTCTCTATTCTCTGCATGTTGAATGCTACCATGAGTGTAATCAGCAACGATGCAGTAACATATAACAAAGATCCCATTGTTAATGCGCAAGCTCTCTATGTAATCTGCATGTTGAATGCTACTATAGATGTAATTAGCAACGATGCAGTAACGGTGATAACAAAGATCCCATAGTTAATGGGCAAGTTTACAGTGAAAGCCACATACTATGTTGGTCGGCTAGTCGATAGTTTGCCAAAAACACGGGATGCTCTAAATTGTTCCGTATTTAACAACATCCCTGGGTCTGACGCAACACAACTATTCCTTCAAGACGTGCAAGATGGTTCGTGGTAGCGCTGTGGTGAACCAGGGCGCTGCACTGGGGCGACTGACGATGAGTATGTTATTGAATTTCATATTCTGTATTTATATGTGCTTCGTATATGTATTTTGTATACTATTCTCTGTATTGTGAGACAATTTCCCTACAGGGTAAATAAAAGTCATATATTCATTTTAAAAAAAATCCATTTCTCGTGACGTGTATGATAGGCGATGGCATGACCAGTGTATTTGTTACAGGTTAGGCGTGAGTTTAGCTTCAACAAGACAATACAATAAATGAAAGTCACTTTAAACCTCTCATCGGCGCTTTGAGAGTACGAAATCATAGCTTTTATTTCGAAATCCGGCTGTACTTGTCTCATCGTGTTGTTTATTCTTCCTCTTTCTGTTCACCCCTGTATTAACTCTCTTCACGTCCCTGTCACTGACCTCTACTGAGACTTGTCGTGAGAGACTTCTGGTTTTTGGGTTCCGCTCAGTGGTGACAACATAACAACAGGGTTGCCAGATTTGGTTCTTAGGGGCCAAATATCCGATTGCTGGCTCTTTTTGAAAGCCCTTGGCTCCAAAACACCAGCATTTTCCTGGGGGAGCTCTAACGGTCAACATTGATTAACTTAATGGAAAGTTATCTAAAGAAACGATTACTATCAGCTGAGAGCCTAAAATTTAATGTTAGAACTCCAGACTTCGTGATAGTATTTGTATCTGACCAAAGCTTAAAGCATTCTGATAAATTTTCTTTCTCGTGCACTTATATTTTTTTACTATCATGAAATAGACCGTTTTCCCATTCTACGAATCAGGTTATCCTGGATGAGGAGTGCGTTATATAGTGACACGCGGATTCCAATAACAAAGCAACAAAGGGACACGACAAGGTGACGCAAGGACACAACAGAGCGACAGACGGACATAACAAAGGGACGGAGAGACACACCAAAGTAGCAGAATTAGCAAGAAAGCGACAAAGGAACACATCAAAGTGATGGAAGGACATAGGAAAGCGACGGAGAGACGCATGAAAGTGACATTCTTTTTGCATTCATTTGTCCGATCAGCAACTGGCAATCAGTAACTCCTGAAATAATTATAAAAAACGAAAGAAAGAAAAACCCCACAGAGAACCTAGTTCGCAAATTTTAGGTAATATTGTTATACCCTGTACATTAAGGTATATTTTTTTTTCTTTGGTTACGAATTGCCTCCAATCAGATAATAAAACACTAGTCCTCGTCCAGATAGGAAGAGCTTGATAGGCATAGGCCAAACAAAAAAAAGAAAGTTCAGGGAGTTCAAGACTTGAGATTACAGTCATGGGGATGTAATGGCAGGTGTTGGAACATTCGAAGACTCCACACGAAATCTTTCTTGCGATTAAATTAAGATAGGTAACCACTCCCTTGAGGACCGAAAACGAATTCGCGTGATCCACGAACAATAAATGACTGCACCCATATTTCCAGGAAACGATTTTTACCTCTCTCTTTTTTTTTTTTTNCTCTTTTTTTTTTTTTTTTTGCCATGGCGTACTCTCTACACTGTTTCGGTCTCTCGTTCTTTCAATCCATATCGCCTTCGCTCCGTTCACTTGTGTCTTTAGACGATTATTCCATTGCTAAACACATCCTCAGAGCAGGGCTATGCTCATATCAATTTGGGAACCTCTGTTTTAACTCATAGAACCTCAGACAAGTCATTAGGCATGACTAGTCAATATGCAAATACGTTTGGAAAGGAATCACACTATCGCCACCTGTATCGGCCAAATGATTTCTGTAGGCATTGTAAAAAGACCAAGATACGAGTAGCTTGTTTGAATTTTTTAAAACATCCTGTAAATCTTGAGCAAGACAGGTTGTAAGTGGTCCAAAGAAGGTAGGTGTGTGCTGGTGTTCAAATAGAAATTAGGACAATGGCGATAAAGACATTGCGCTTTGGTTTAACGTCGTTAACTAAAATTTACAATTAGAGGAGAGAGAGAGGGAAAGAGAGAGAGAGAGAGAGAGAGAGAAGGGAGAGAGAGAAAGAGAGAGAGAGAGAGAAAGAGAGAGATAGAGAGAGAGAAAGAGAGAGAGAAAAAGAGAGAGAGAGAAAGAGAGAGAGAAATAGAGAGAGAAAGAGAAAGAGAGAGAGAAAGAGGAAGAGAGAAAGAGAGAGAGAGAAAGAGAGAGAAAAAGAGAAAGAAAGAGAGAGAGGAAAGAGAGAGAGAAGGAGAGAAAAAGAGAGAGAAAGAGAGAGAGAAAGAGAGAGAAAGAAAGAGAGAGAGAGAGAGAGAGAGAGAGAGAGAGAGACCGTTCAAGCATTGTCCCAATGGTGTTTTTTTTCTCACCTAACCTTTCCCCCTAATATTAATTACCCCAAGTACATCCGTGCGAGAGTCAAAAATCAGACCAAACAGACATAGAACACTTGTGTACTGAGATGACGAGGGGTGTTGACTTTCCAATAATATGCTATTGGCCTTTTCTTACTGTGTTCTCTCTCAGGAAGAAACTCCAGGTTTATATTGTTCTGAGGAAGATAACACTGCAGGTTTGTAGACCAGGAACATCCGTCAGTGTGGACCTGTAGATCCGGGAGGCCACTGGTGTCTGGAACAAGAGAGACCAGGTGTCCTCTGCTGGTTGTAGTCATAATATGAAGTAAGCCTTCAATCATACAGTGGATTATTGTCTGCTGTGTACTGTGCTGGTGTTGTCTGTTATGAGGTTAGAGTTAAAATTTACTGTGTGTCATTCTGGTTTTATAATCGTAATAAGATGACCACCCCTGTGGTCTTTCATATAGTGATTCACATTTATGTGAACAATTATTAGATTTAAACTGGTAAGTTATTAACAACAACAACAACAACAACAACAACAACAACAACAACAACAACAACAACAACAACGTCAATGTTCGTAATAACAATATGAGAAATATCAAATTAATAGAAGTGCGGTCATGTCAATATGTAATAATTGTACATTATGGAATAAGCAACGCCTCTCAACATTAAAGAACCTAAGCGATTGTTAAAATTTCACAATCTATTTATTGTTGATTTATGACCGGGAACGGCTGTATGATTTATGACAAGACGGGATAACGATTTGTGCGCAACGCTGGCTTATCAGCTTGCTTATTAAACAATACTAGAGTGCACATTTTAGCCTGCACTGTGCGTCATTTCCAAGTATCCAGAAGAGAAGAAAGAAGTGTTCTTCCACCATTGCTAACCTTCTGTTTGTTTTTCATTGCTATGGAATTCTGAGTGTTATATATCATCTTAAAAGGTGGGGATTTTAGTAATAAATGGTGATTTGGTTGCCATTTGTTGTTTCATCTGATATTGGTGACTTCAAGTGTGCTGTTAGTTGAGAGTGATTTCCGTCTGCTTGCTTTTGTGGTAGTTAAAGAATGATCTACAGCAACATGGTGAGAAAATTTGTCGAATATCTGATTCTTTAAAACCTTAACGATATTGACAGTACCCTGGAGAGATCTGCTTTATTCGGATATAAACAACCTGAAGATATATTTCCTAATTAAAAATATCACGGTATGTCTGTCTTTGAGCACTGCTTATTGGTTGACTTTTGAGTTGCCTAGATTGAATGTTTGGGTTTATCCTGTACAGGTCAAGGTAGCGACTTAAAATTAAGATTTTCGAATAGTTACGGAATCCTTCACTTTCTTGTACTTGTATATGTCTGTAAAATGATTCTTTAGGTATTGAGAGGTACACTCTCTGTCCCCTCTTTCTACCTCAGAAAAAGAAAATCAGCGTGAATTAATTTAGTGGAGGCTGTGCGAAGATCAGAGAAGAAATCTTTCATTGTTTTCATGCGTCTTCACCAGGTTTGTTAAATACATCTAGCTTATGTTGGGAAGAAGGGGTAGGAATTTACAATTAAAAAATGCGGTCTGAAATCGTCTTTTCAATAATGGAAACTCGGAGAGTCGATCACAAAAGATGCAGTATGATCTTGTAGAGAATAAAAGAGAAATGCTTTCAGTTTCATTTTCAGTTTCTTGTAGGTATAAGCCAGTACACAATGTGAGGAAACTATTGATTTTTCTCTGTATCAAAACACAACTGAAACAATGGTGAGAACATTAAAAAAAATGCATAAATGTAAAGGATTGATATTAACAGATGATACATTTGTACCTCATTTCGCATCTTATCTGTGACATCTCATTCTTTCCTTTACTACATATCGTATCATCCGAGCTCACAACTCGACTATCGTCCACTTTCGACTTTCACACAACTGTCAAATGCTTTCTTTCTTTCTCTTTCTCTCCATTAGCAGTTCGTCCTTCCACGTGTTCATACAGTATAGTTACCCTGATTGGTTTACATATCACCTCATATTACAGCCGTTCACCAGGAGATGGTTTTTGTAAGATTTTCTAAGAGTAATTGCAGATGATTCAACTCCCTCTTGTTTCATAGATTTTACAAAGGGGTTAAAATGTTTGCTAAATTCAACAGTGACTAAGAATAAGAAATTGAATAAATGAACGAGTAAATAAGTAGGTGAGTAACCGATCGATTGCTTGATTCACTAACGAACTGATTGATTGATTGATTATTTAATAATTACCTGATTGATTGATTGATTGATTAATTGATTGATTGGTTCTTTGTTTGCGTGCCTGCTTGCTTGATTGGTTGAGTGAGTGAGTGAGTGAGTGAGTGAGTGAGTGAGTGAGTGAGTGAGTGAGTGACTAGATAGCCAACGAATAAACAACAACCGAATAAATGGAGGTGTTAAGAAATGTAGGAGTGAAGAAACGAATGAAGCACAAACAACCCAGTGAATGAATGAATGAATGAATGAATGAATGAATGAATGAATGAATGAATGAATGAATTAATGAATGAATATAATCCAGCCGCGTGACCTAATATACTAGCTATGCTTTAATTTTCTTTCCCTGAACTGCATAAATATGTTCACTCAGGATCAATTAAGAAGTATGTGAACCAGGAAGGTTTACAGTACAAAGGCCTACATGTCAGACAATTTCCATAAAATGTCTTATCTGAATTGCAATTTGACCCAGTCTTTGGCTGCCATAAGGAAGTCTTGATCGCTAGCGTTTCATGCTGTTGGCACGTCTGTCCCTAGGCCTATCTGATCCGGCAAACAGTAAACAACTTTTGGGCCGTACTGCCTCGCCTCATGGACCACCCCCCTCCCTCCCCCACTCAATACGTCCTCCTCCCAAATATATGAATTTCTGACCAGAAACCCTTTTTGCTCTTACCGCAACTCTTTAACATCAGGATGTATGCCTCACTAAAGGCGAGTAAGGAGAGAGAAAGGGCTAAGGGGAGTGGGAGTATCTACGGCCCTGTTTCTAAAACTTCCTGGTTGTTCAAATTCAAGGGTGGCTAATCGTATTGACACACAGACTTGGTGTGCTGCCTGATCTGATAACCCGGCCTGCAGTATCACTAGAATGTATCTTGGCATTCTTCCGTCCGTCGGTTTCTCTAAGCCAGTAAACTACAGAATGTTGTTTGACTCACATCTTTAAACACTGACAAAACGTAAAGTCACAAACCTGCAAATCTTTTTGATATATATTACTATGTATTGTTGACAGCTGTCATTTAAGTCCTAATTTTGGTTGGTCATTCCATTGACCAGCAAAAGAGATAAGCATCTATGCTAAAAAAAATTTTTTTTCAAAGCCCATGATGGGTAAAGTTTTTTTCTAAGTCTCCTCGTGCGACTCAACTCCCCCCTCCTCCTCCCCGCTCAATAAAATCCCAGTTCTGGCCTCACTCCATTTCCAGAGAATAAGGTTTAACTCATCGTCAGGCTCTATCTCTTTCCAGCCCCTGAGCCGAAATAGTGGCTTTTAAAAGTTCACCTTTGCCCTAAACTCGCAAAAGAAGTGACAAGTGCATTAGCACGGGCCACAGCTGAGGTCATTACTGAGGAAGGAAAAAAAATGATTTAAAAATATACACTATCACCATTAGTAATAAATCCAACCCAGTTATTTCCAAAAAAAAATGCACGCGTTTTACCTAAAAGTGTCTTTTATCTTGAACCCAGGGATGATATCTCAAACTAAAGGGTTTCGAGTACTGTCAATGAATTTCCTAAGTTGTGTAAGTGCGAAGTAGAGGGGTCGAAATGGTGAGGTACTCAATGTTATCATTCATCAACCTGATTCCCTTTCATATCAAGTCTACCTTTACCATCCCACAACCCCCCCCCNCCCCCCCCCCTTTCCCATTCCAAAGTTTGTATAATTATACAGGAGCGTAACTCTGCAGGGAGTCCTCTGTTCGGCCCAGGCACCAAACCAGCCTCACCTGAGCCAAAACCTACTCTATATATGTCTGTATGAGCATGTCAAGCTTAAAACAAACCTGAAAAGCGTAGCCTGTTACAGTGTGACCTGGGCTGTCGTCCTATTTTGTGCTGAAATTAAGGCTGGAATTTAATTCAATGCAATTCATTTGATCCTGGTTAGTTGACAGACCAGGCTAAAAGATTTCATTATCATATTAATTGAGGTGTAATTTAACTTTCTTCTTTCTTCCTTTTCCTCTTCCTTTCTATCGTTCCGTCCATAGAATATCAGGGTTTTTTTTTTCCCTCGGAGTAACGGTCGTCAAACTTTCATGGGCGTATTTTGATAGCGGATTTGAGCTACACTCTTACTGATGGCAACAGGGAACGAGTATTAATGAGCCGCGTGACGTTACGAGTTTTGCCCCCTAAAAACCCACGGGATAACGTCGCCTATGTTTTCATTTCATTTCAAACCGAGAGAGGTTTCTTTCGATTTTCTGACGCAAAATTTTTATACAAAGGTATATCACGTCATGCATGAAGATTCATACTTCCTATTTCGAAGTTGGTTTACAGAGCTCTCTGAATACCTTTATGTTTCTTTTCGTTTCATTTGCATGTTCGCAACAGAACTTTGTGAATCGTGTGTCTCTTGTCTGTGGCTTGTGTTAGATTGTAAGATCAGAGTGTGAAATTGCTGGATTAAAATAGTGTTCTCTCAGTGAAACAAATAATGAATTCCTATCTACTCGGCCCGTGTGCTTGATGTTGGACGGTACTGTTTGAAGGTAATTATGTACCCAGTCTAATCCATGCACTAATCTAAACATTTTAAGTAAACAGTTGGCGAACGAAAGATTTTGAGAGTGAATGGCTTTCCTCTACAGGCTTCAACATATCTATAATCTTTCCTGATTCCATGCTCGCTATTTTAATTCAAATAATGCCCCCCCCCCCNACACACACACGCACGCAAACACACACAGACACTCACACACACACACATATACACACACACATACATACATACATACACACACACACACACACACGCACGCACGCAGACACACACAGACACACACACACATACACGCCCACACACACATACACACACATACACACACACACACACACACGCACGCAGACACACACACAGACACACACACACATACACACACACACATACACACACACACACATACACATACACACACACACACACACACACACACACACACACACACACCGACAAACAGAGTACTGTCCTAACATATGTGTATTTTGCTAACTAAAAAAGAAGGCTTATCACCATGGCCTAGTGCCTTTGACGTGTCTTCCTCCTTCAAATGGGAAGAGGTGCTATACGTCCAGGGTTGGAGAGGTCAAGCAGATAAAAAGACCAATACGCTTCTGTCAGAATACATGCGCGCGCACACACACACACACACACACACACACACACACACACACGCGCGCGCGCACACACCGACACACACGCACAGACACACACACAGACACACACACATACACACACACAGACACACACACACATACACACACACACACGGGCACAGATACACACACATACACATACACACACACACATACATACACACACACATACACACACACACACGGGCACAGATACACACACACATATACACATACAAACACACACACATACACACACATACACAGACATACACAGACACACAGACACACACACACACACACACACATTGCAGCAATGAACATTGTGTTTCGGCCCAGGTACTGGAGTGCTACTCTATGAAATCACCAAATCTAATCCAGTCCAGGCGTCTGTGCACGTCAAACGATGTAATATCAGCTATGGCTATATCAGGCTGTGGACATAATATCTCCAGAGTTTCCTTGCTACAGATAAGCTGTGGGATAAAAGTTAAGACTTACAAAAGCTACATGCACTTAACAGCTGTGGGCTGCCTGTACCTGGGAACCCAAGGTCACTGTTAATATAAAGAGGCAGAATAGTAAAGTCGAACAGTCAGTAACACTTGCTACAATAACAATAACTTATGACAGTTAGCTCCGCTTAATTGCAATTGTTGGGGGGAATATGGAAAATTGTTGAGATAAAAGGTCTGGCGATTAACCAGTGGTTATCAGCACAGAAATGTAAACATTTTTAAGGTGGAAAGTCGTGGAAGTAGCGATTATCCGGACTGTTATTTCATGGAGTTGACTGTGTATTTCTACCTTACCACCCCCCCCCCTTTCCCCCCTCCACCAACAGGGGCATTTCTCTTTCCCTCCTCCCCAACGAAAAGAAATGTTGATTACTTAGAGACGGAAGTATAGCCATAGTCGTGCTGATGTGCGGTAGAAACCTCAACTCAACAGTCCATGTAGACGCTCTTTGAAACGGTGGCATTGGCCACGTCAAAAGCGTCTAAACTTTACTATTAGTTTTACAGTTGAGTTGTCCAGTATGTGATGAAAAACATTCAAAATCTGGTTAGTGGATTTACTATGGAGTGAGCTGTTGGACAACAGTTACCATGACAACACGGAGTAACAACAACAACAATAAGAACATCTATAACAACTTGACAAGTCTTGTGGAGCCTGATGAAGATGACATCACAGATGAGCTCCAGAGGTGCTTCCAAGGAGGGATTCATTATGTAAGTAACTCATAAGGGAGGAGAACATTCTATCACTCATGGCATACCAGCTCTTTATCTTCTTCTGTGGCTATTTCAAATGACCATGTGAGTCGCTACCATCTTCACCTGTTCCTTTGTTATCGTCAGCAACAACAGCACCACTACCACTACCACCACCACCACCACCACCACCAAAACTACTTTTACCACATTATTTCATTACCAACATTATCACCAACAAAGCATTATCTTTACTGATATCATCTTCCTCATTATCAAGCATTATACTTTTAACTTGTTGCTGGAAACATCGTCTGCACTCCATTAATATCAAACATCACTATCAGTATGGCTACCATCATCAACATCACTGCAGGTTCATCATCATCATCATCATCATCATCATCATCATCATCATCATCATCATCATCACCATCATCATCACCATCATCATCATCATTTAAAACTGGGAAAAATTAAAAGCTCAATCTTAATTCAAGGAATTTATTAAAAATCTAGTAAAGAATTAAGACCGAAAATTACATCTATCATCAATCATCATTTAATGATTTTTAAAATTTAGAACTTTAAAACAGACGCATAAAGCTAAGTATTCACAGATAAATAAGGTTAATTTAATAGCGCAAATTTTCGATCTAAACAGATCGTCGTCAGGCATAAGAATTAGATACACAAAGAACTGGTAAAACTACTCATAGTTATGAGTGACGAATCGAAAAAGTAAAGAAACTTTAAAAGTTCAAAAGCAGATAGTCAGAACAGCTTAAAACAGATAAAAATGCGATCGTCAGCGTCAAGTGAAGTTACAACACGATGTNTCTATAACAACTTGACAAGTCTTGTGGAGCCTGATGAAGATGACATCACAGATGAGCTCCAGAGGTGTTTCCAAGGAGGGATTCATTATGTGAGTAACTCATAAGGGAGGAGGAGATAGTGAGGCATTCTTAACATTCTATCACTCATGGCATCCGCTTTCTGCCAGCTCTTTATCTTCTTCTGTGGCTATTTCAAGTGCCCATGTGTGTCACTACCATCTTCACCTGTTCCTTTGTTATCGTCAGCAGCAACAGCACCACCACCACCAAAACTATTTTTACCACATTATTCCATTACCAGCATTATCACCAATAAAGCATAATCTTTACCGATATCATCTTCCTCATTATCAAGCATTATACTTTTAACTTGTTGCTGGATACATCGTCTGCACTCCATTAATATCAAACATTACTATCAGAATGGCTACCATCATCAACACTACCGACATTGTTGCTGACATTACTGCAGGTTTATCATCATCATCATCATCATCATCATCATCATCATCATCATCATTTGAAAAATGGAAAAAAGGCGTTCTCTACCAGAAAAGCTTTAATAGAAAAAACAATCCAAATTTTCGGAACTATAGTATGTTCCTTCTTCAGGGACACTGCACAGAATGAAACAAGAATACTAAAGATAAACAACAAATAGGAGAAGGGCGGACATCATCATCGTCATCATCATCACCATTATCATCATCATCATTTAATAATTTTTAAAATTTAGAACTTTAAAACAGACGCATAAAGGTAAGTATTCACAGATAAATAAGGTTAATTTAATAGCGCAAATTTTCGATCTAAACAGATCGTCGTCAGGCATAAGAATTAGATACACAAAGAACTGGTAAAACTACTCATAGTTATGAGTGACGAATCGAAAAAGTAAAGAAACTTTAAAAGTTCAAAAGCAGATAGTCAGAACAGCTTAAAACAGATAAAAATGCGATCGTCAGCGTCAAGTGAAGTTACAACACGATGTGGTTAAGAGTTGTGGTTTAGATGCGTATAAATAACTAGAATAGTGCTAAAATTAGATTTTATGCTTCCTCGCCGCTCATCATCATCATCTTCTTCATCATCATCATTATCATTTAAAACTGAGAAAAAATTAAAAGCTCAACCTTAATTCAAGGAATTTATTAAATATCTAGTTAAGAAGTAAAACCGAAAATTACTTCTAAACGTTTCGGCTCTAAGGCCTTTATCAATAGAATGAAACAAGAATTATAACTTTCGCAATGAAAGCAACCACATTAAGAAGAAAAAGAAAAGACAAGCATGGGAGAGTGAGTTAAAAGTCAGTTATTGATCGATTACGTCTTAAAATAGCGGGTAAAGACAATAAGAACTGAACCTGGATCACGGGATAAGACAGTTAGTAGAGGAGTGAAGGTAAGAAAAAAAGAGTTGTGTGTAAAAGGAGGGAGGGAGTATGAGGGGCTCCCCCAAGAAAAATCTGAGCTACAAGCAGTCAGTAATATGGGTGGAGGGAGAAAGCAGCGGGTCAGGTTAGGAAGTCATACATTTAAAAGAGACAAGCTTGGTATATCTCGACAATAAAAAAATAAAAAATGTATATTTTCATCATTAAAAATTTTAATAAATGCTAAAAGGTAAATCAGTCTAAACGATTCTGCAAAAAGACGTCGTCAGTAGTAATAAAATGAAGGGAATACTTATCATCATCATCATCGTCATCATCATTATCATCATAATGATCATGATTTTAATAAATTTAAAAACAAACAAAAGAAACCCCAATAATTTAAGAGCTTTTGTTTTCTAGCGTTAAGAACTTAAATATGGCAATTTTATAATAACCTCAAATATAAGTTAAAAATCAAGTGTATACATTTTGAAGTTTCGGAACAAATTCTTTTCCTTCTTTAGCAGTAAGATCCATCCATCCATCCATCCATCCATCCATCCATCCATCCATCCATCCATCCATCTGTTGTTCCGTCCTTCAGTCAGTCAGTCAGTCAGTCAGGCAGTCGGTCGGTCGGTCAGTCAGTCAGTCAGTCACCATAACAATTGTTATTAATATCATTATTCCACAGGTTGGTTTTGGAGATGGTATTATAGCCTTCAACCCTCAGACACACGGTAACATTCCAGAGAATTTACCACAGGTAAACTAGAATCTGCAATATTAACACCACCAACAACAACTTCAAATATCAACACAAGAACAACAACAACAACAACAACAACAACAACAACAGCAGCAGCAGCAGCAGCAGCAGCAGCAGCAGCAGCAGCAGCAGCAGCAGCAACAACAACAACAACAACAACATCAGCATCATCATCATCATCATCAACAACAACAACAGCAACAACAACAACAACAACAGCAACAACAACAACAACAGCAACAACAACAAAACAACAACAACAACAACAACATCATCATCATCATCATCATTATCATCAACAACAACAAAATTATTTATTCATCAATTATTTGTTTAAATAGCTATCAGACATCTTAAATTTCAACAGTCCTTCCGTCAATGAAAAGTACATCTAGCTATGGACAGTAAAAGGTATTGTCGAATTCTAGCGATCAGCGCCTGTTTGATGACTGCAGTACTGTATATTTCACATAGAGCTGAGCATGTTCCTGAGCTTCTGACCTGCTGGGGGATAATAACATACAGCTGGTGAAGTTGGCTTTGAATGTATGCGACATTCGAAAAATTGTTTGTTATTATCTTTATAGTTTCATTCCTATCAAAGAGGTCAATCCGTCTTCTCAGAAAAATATAGCAGAACATGGTGATGATATTTGTTTCAGAATGGCAAGAACTATTGTAGCAAGAGACCAGTGGAGAACCTTCCTCCCCACGTTTATGCCATGGCCCATGCAGTCTACAAGAATGTTGTGACAGAGGTGACACCACAAAGCATCTTCATCTCCGGAGTCTCAGGCTCAGGTACGCCCTTGAAAGTTATAAATAAACCCGGAATTACGAGATATTCATCAGCCAATGAAAGCCAGGCTTTAAATCTTAGCAGTCATGCAAGTCAGAATTCCTTTTACCCTAGCACTGGTCGTCATTTTTATTATTATTTTTTTTGTGTGATAATTTTCAGAGATAAAGATGGCATTTTAAAACATGGAGCTGACCATAGTTAACCTTGCAATGTGTATATACCGCAGTTTTAGTTTGAGCTCTTATCAATAAACTTGTTAAACTCGTTGTAGTGGACAGTTAGTAAAATAGTATGCTGAGTTTTATATTATATCTAAAATTCTAGAGATTAATTACATCGTTTTTTTAATGGCACATTAAAAGGAGGCAGCGTGTCCGTGCACCTCTGTGACTAGTTCTCATAAAGTTCTCACAAACTGAAGACGGTTCGACTTCCCTGCTGAGCAGTTTAGTTTGTGGTGTCCACCTTGAGAAAGACACTGTACACGTCTATTTGCCCACTCGACTCAAGTGGGAATGAATGCCTGGCTTAAGATTGTTGGAAAGGGTGAGAGGATGGGNGGGGGGGGGGGGGGGGGGGGGGGGGAGAAGGTTGTTTTACAGATGTGACTAATTTTATTTGTATTTTTGTGTATTTATATGTATATATGGTATACTGTTCTATGGTCATCTGTATTATGAATGTAATCTATAACGTCATATGGCATTCGAAAAGAATTTCTTTCCGGGTTAAATAAAAGTCCTTATTTTCATTTTTACAATAGACATGTATGGAATAGACCTTACAATCCAGTCACTGCAAGGAATAAGTTATCCCCCCCCCCCCCCCCCNCCTCCACCCACTTCCTTGCCACGCCTGTCTTCCACATCCAACCCTCTCCTTTCTTAAGATATATTTTAAGTACTCTATCGAATGTGTAGAGGTTAACAGTTCATGAAAATCTTACAGGTAAATCCGAGGTGCGTGAGATGATGGTCGGGCAGTTTCTACGCGAGGCTGGCCTCTTGCGAAGGGACGACACTCCAAATATTTTGATGAGGGTGAGTCGTGTATACCAAAACTGTCGGCTACGTTGTGAAATAACGTAACTGATACATCTGGTATACGTTTATAGGAAAGCGCCTGAAAGTTCCTAACAGATCTAGGTGTGTACTTTTTCAGGTCTTAGAGCTATCGGCTGTTACTTGGCAGATTCCATATTGTTGTCAATAAAACATTGAGTCGTCTAGTATATTAAAGTATATATTCGCCGCTCGGAAATAATACAGTAGTAAGGCCTTGAATGACTTTCAAAGGGCGGCGATATAAACTGTACACAAGTGAGTCTGCTTTGACAAGAAAGATCAATCTACCTAATTTTGACAGTTTTGAGCACTTTTTAAAAATGTAAATTTCCATGACGAAAATTGTCCTGATCACCAGAAAAGCAACCGACCAAATTCCCAATAAATCTCTGATGGATATTATGAACGAAGACAGTTGTGACTGAGGTGGTGAAAAGTTATAAAAACAATTTTTGGGGCTGAGTTAGGAATCATAGGCTTTATTTAAAAAAAAAAATTCACTAAATCTGCTGCAATAATAGACACGTTTTAAATTCGTCTGTCTTCGATGTTGATTTGAACACTACAGACTCATTTATTTCACTGAACTTTATTTGAAATTATAATATAAGCCCAACAACTACATCCTTATAGAAGCATAGAACTGGACTGCAAGTACAAGAATGGTTTATTAGATGCGCTGTTTGCTTTCCTTTCACATATATGGATGAAATATTCTCTTTTCTGAAAAAAAAATTGGTTACCCAAAAGAACAATAAGAGGATTGTTTCGTAAATGAGATTTTTAAACATCTCTCAGGGTATGTTCATGATGAGACGCCTGTTGTCCTTCCAAAGTGCGACTGGTCCAGTGTCCAGCACATCCTCTATGGTGGTCACTTTATACTTCAGGAAGGATGGCAGTCTGAAAACAGGTATCTGTCTAGATCGAGATTTTTATGAAATTTTTATGAGCTCTTTGATGTGGCATTTTCTTTATAGCTTAGTGAAGCCTGGGCCAAAAGAAAGCGATTTTATAATATTTAATTCTAATACATACGACTGACGAATTTACTACTATATTTTACCACGGTATTTATTGTAAATTGACGCAGTCAGGGCACCCCGGCCTGTCTGCTCCAGACTCAGTTATTGTCGGTAAATAAATAAATAAATAAATAAATAAATAAATAAATAAATAAATAAATAAATAAATAAATGAATAAATAGCTAGTAGCTTCACAGGTACTTCTATGCCTTCAGACAATAAGAGTGGACATGAAACCTAAAACAGGCATGTTTGATTTTTTTGGTTGGTTGTTTGTTGTTTTGTTGTTCTGTTTTTGTCTTTGTTTTTGTTTCAGTTTTTAATTTACGAGAATATTTCTCGATATCTCGAACAACGAACCAAATGCCAGTCTATCCCAGTTCAGAATACCTATTTCTTCCTTCTCACCCCAAAGCTGTAGCAAAGTCCCATTTTTAGATACCTGCTGTCTATTTGTGATCGAAATATGTGCTCCTGAATTGCATTTTTATACATAAGCAATGGACGTCTCATTATCTCCACTGATTTCTTTCGTTCTCTCTCTCTCTCTCTCTCTCTCNCTCTCTCTCTCTCTCTCTCTCTCTCTCTCTCTCTCTCTCTCTCTCTCTCTCTCTCTCTCTCTCTCTCTCTCGATGTATGTCAAATTCCGTCATTTATCTAACTTTCAGTTTCATGTTTGATTTTCGAAGAGGCATCAAATCTCATTCATTGATTCCATCCATGCTTATGTCTTTTCAAAGCGAGAATCAAATCTCATCTGCTGAATGCCCGCCACACAACTCAGTATAGCCATACTCACGGACATCTGAACATCTTTCATGATCTGGTGGCAGCTCTTCACATTGGAGCTGAGGGTCTCTCTGTTTTGGACAGCATCCCAAGGTCAGACTCGCTGGCAAACAACGGACACTCCCTCAGACTGGACGTGATCGTAATATGGTTTCATTCAAAAGAGTGCTGTAGATATTAAAAAAAAAGAATACATACATTTCATATTTTCATCTGGTGTTTCATGTGCAGCAAAATGTTAAGAAAGGGCGCGCGTTACTAAGGTCAAGGTTATACTGCAAGAAATTGTCTGATCTCATTCTGATTTTCAGCTAAAGTTTAGCTAAATTTCAGATAACAGGCTTGAGTCTAAAGTTCACTTCGCCAGAAATAATGTCTAAGATTTCAGAATTTCAGAGAGACCCTACATGTGGAATATATGTGTATTATGTTGGTGACCTCATTTCCAGCATTATGAACTGGAGAGAAGTTTAACCAGCTGCAGTTAGCCCTCACAATGGATGGAACGTCCATTTTCTGGCAATAATAGTAGAACAGTTCTGAGTCTGACAAAGATTAAAATTTTGTCAATTGCTTAAGCTTTAATATCAAAAAGAAAATATAATATGATGATTTTTAAGTTAAAAAGAAAAGGTGGACCAGTTATCTGACATATTTCTATATCGTTTGCACTTAAACCGTATTCCTACCAAACATTTCATTCATGGAATTCGCTTTTTTGCATCTTTCCCGTTCCTGGCCTCTTCCTTTCTTGGCACTATCCTTTGAGAAGCACCCGAGGGGAATTTTGATTTTTTACAAGTATGTTCTCTGTCATTTAGAATCCTCCAACTGCTGGCACCATCGTTGACTCGCATGAACAGAGAAACTTTACAGCATCACAGTGAGCAGTGGGCAGATTTTGTTGACAACGTGAAGAGTCTGGACATTGGAGAAAATGTGAGTACTGTTTAATGGACATTCGTGAAGTTGTGTGAAGTGAATACAGTGTGTTCAGTAAGTGTAAATACCTGACATGGATCGACACACAGACAGCAGCACCCCTTTATTCTGCAGGCAAGAAGAAGATTACTGTAAAGAATGGGACAACACTATACCATAAACTGTAACGAAGCTTCATCATAGTGAAACATTTATATTCGCAATCATCTATAGTTTCAATTTTTAAAAAAAATCAAAAACCTTGTGTCGGAGGATGTTGTGGCAAGAATCAACAGTGTAGTAACATACAAATAGTATGCTGATGAATGAGACAAAGTTATACTGTACCATACCGTGCCGTACCATACCGTACCGTACCGTATTATACTATACTATACTGTAGGACACTCTCTTACTCGGAGAGCGAGGCAACAGAAGATCTTCGGAGAAAGATACCCCCGTCTAACAAGTGTTTCGATCCTGTGACCTCCTGAGACTCTAAAGGGGCTGGGCCACACCTGGGTCATGGCTCCCAAGTGTCCTTCTGTTGATTTTTTTTTCCGCCACGGGAGGGATTTGAACTCGCAACCTCCAGCTCCTTCAATCCTTGTTTCATATCATCTCTGCCACCATGAAGCCATAGCGGAAGTTGCATTTTAGATATATTTAAACTTACTATGCAACATTCCACTGTTCAGTACGCTCGGTCCATATCCATGCTGAGCTCTTTTCCGCAGACTCTGCCAGATCCTTCAGAGTACGTGATCGAGCCCTTCCTCGTATTCCGAGCAACTTAAGTAGGTCGTAAACCAATGTGCTGATCATACCCCCTTGACCCTACTTCCACAGCCATTACTCTAGCCGTTATTCCTGCTCTTCTTAGTTTAAGAGAACAAGGTAACTGTACTTAGCAGTTTTGTACGCATGCTGCTCGTCAAACGGCACGGTAAGTTCAATCAGCNATGGCTCCCAAGTGTCCTTCTGTTGATTTTTTTTTCCGCCACGGGAGGGATTTGAACTCGCAACCTCCAGCTCCTTCAATCCTTGTTTCATATCATCTCTGCCACCATGAAGCCATAGCGGAAGTTGCATTTTAGGTATATTTAAACTTACTATGCAACATTCCACTGTTCAGTACGCTCGGTCCATATCCATGCTGAGCTCTTTTCCGCAGACTCTGCCAGATCCTTCGGAGTACGTGATCGAGCCCTTCCTCGTATTCCGAGCAACATAAGGTAGGTCGTAAACCAAGGTGCTGATCATACCCCTTTGACCTTACTTCCACAGCCATTACACTAGCCGTTATTCCTACTCTTCTTAGTTCAAGAACAAGGTCACTGTACTTAGCAGTTTTGTACGCATGCTGCTCGTCAAACGGCACGGTAAGTTCAATCAGCAGCATCTGCTTTATGCTTGCTGAATGCACGACGATGTCTTGTCTCAATACTATGCTGCATCTGTTTCAGAAATCGTTTGGTAGACATGGCTTAGCCAACAGTTTTCTCGACTGCCTTCTGGGCGTGTTGCTGGTGGCATCTCTACAGTTCACAGCTGATCCACATACCGGGCAGATTAGAGCAGACGACGGAGATCATGTGGCTATGGGTGAGTGAGTGAGTGAGTGAGCGAGTAAGTCCGTGAGTCAAAGAGAGATGGGGATGGGGTGGAGGAGAGTGTGAGCGAGCGAACGAGTGAGTGAGTGAGTGAGTGAGTGAGTGAGTGAGTGAGTGAGTGAGTGAGTGAGTGAGTGAGTGAGTGAGTGAGTGATCTGTTGTTGCTGGGTCGAACGTCACAGCCATTTGGCCAGGCTACGGAACTGAGTGAATTGTTGTAAAGAGCAAATACTTTTCATTTTCTCCCTTTACCATAGAGGCCTGGTTGGTTTGCATTAACCTTGGAAATCTCATCCTCACTCCCCTCTAGTGGTAATAAATACTTAGCTACAGAGCAGAGGCATTAAGACATTGCACCGGGGCGACCAGCAATGACTTTTTAAAAATGCTTTTCATTTGTAACATTGACTATTTATAAACATGTTGTGTTCTCTTTTCTATCCATGTATTATGAATGAGATTCACATTAATTCAAGATTGTATTACATTCTAAAATGGTATTCTAATAGGGTAAATAAAAGCTCCATTTTCGTTTTCCACCCTTTCTGTTGGAAAGAGATTATGACAACTATATTTTGTGATTCATTCTAATATATTGACAGCCGCTAAGATGCTAGGNGTGAGTGAGTGAGTGAGTGAGTGAGTGAGTGAGTGAGTGAGTGAGTGAGTGAGTGAGTGAGTGAGTGAGTGAGTGAGTGAGTGAGTGAGTGAGTGACCTGTTGTTGCTGGGTCGAACATCACAGCCATTTGGCAGGGCTACGGAACTGAGTGAATTGTTGAAAAGAGCAAATACTTTTCATTATCTCCCTTTACCATAAAGACCTGGTTGGCTTGCATTAATCTTGGAAAGACACTGAACTTTCATCCTCACTCCCCTCTAGTGGTCATGACTACTTAGCTACAGAACAGGGGCATTAAGGCATTGCACCGGGGCGACCAGCAATGCCTTTTTAAAATGCATTTCATTTGAAACATTGATCGTTTATCTACATGTTGTGTTCTGTTCTCTATCTATGTTTTATGAATGAGATTTACAATAATTCAACATTCTAGAATAGTATTCTAATAAGGTAAATAAAAGCTCCATTTTTGTTTTCCACCCTTTCTGTTAGAAAGATATTATGACAGCTATATTTTGTTATTCATTCTAATATACTGACAGCCGCTAAGATGCTAGGGATACCTGGTCACGCGCTCTATGAAGTCATAGCAACGGAGGTTTCCAAGTATGGTATGTACATGCTGCATGTTACACAATTACTGAAACTTTGTATGGATCTACCATTGAGTAGAGTGTGATTGTGACAGTATGGAAATAAAATATAGGTCTTGTAAAAATATCATTCGATGTTTTCTTTTTCGGAGGGGATGTATGGGTGTCTGATTCTGGTTTGTGAGTTATGCAGTCTAATCAATTTGATTAATTATGCAACTGATATTGTAGAAAAGGAGACTGAAAAGTAATAGCATGAACGAGTGTATGAATAAATGAATGAATGAATGAATGAATGAATGAATGAATGAATGAATGAATGAATGAATGAATGAATAGCTTTTCAGTGTATTTTCTCAGGTAATTTAATTTGAGTGTGCATAGAACGGTTCGAAATTCACGGTACAAAAATGTGTAGTTTACAAATATCTTCAGTGAGATGAACCTATAAGCTTCACAATTTTATATCTTCGGGGAGGGAAGAGATAGGTTCAAAGAAATAGAATTAATGGACTGCTTGTTCTAGTCATCCCACTAAAATTTATAGAAACTTCACCTGAACAATGTGTAAAGAATTCGCAAAAAAAAACAACCCAAAAAACCAAACCAGACAGCATAGATTAGTCCCTATGCTATCTTGAAAACCTCAGCAAATCAGTTTTCAAGCGGTTGCTCTTAAGTACCGATTTACATGCTCTAATTCATTATTGTTTTATTTTCTGGACCTCAATTGTCTCTTTCTATGCACATAGGCTTACTAACTACTGAGTCTTGACTGTATGACAAAGTTCTAATAGATTTATGTCCGGATTCCCAGCCTCTCCCCCGCCAGCCAATGCGTGTGAGTGTCGAGATCAGCTGGTCCATGAACTGTACAGTCGACTGATCAGATGGGTGGAAGATCAGATCAACAATCAACTGCCGGACTTGTGAGTAGAAAGCGGGCTAAAATCTCTTGCAACTTCTCATTTGAAAACTTGCGCAGTAACGATATGGTCTCTTATCATCGTAACAATTACACGTTAATTTTGCATGTTGCACATTAATAAGGGGTCATTCAGCACCGAGGCACTGATGAAATTCTTACGGTGGTAAGAGATTCCATCGTGAATGGGCAAGCTATCAACTGTCAAAATGTGACTCAAGCCGCTGTTTGAAAACAAAATGCAAAACCAAGTTATGATGTGTATGATATGAAAGCATCCTACTCTAGCCCAGTTTACCAACAGACCAAACTGCGCCACCGTGATCTACAGCTTAACCTCGATAATGAGTACTTCGATAATAGGTTTAATTCTTCATTAAAATAATATGCATTTTGCGTAATACGTTAACTTTTATATTAAACATGCATTGCGCATAATAATTTACTTTCCCCCCTTATTTATTAAGTACCGGTACGCACTTCGCATAATACGTTTACTTCGTTATTGAGTATGCATTTTGCATAATACGTTTACTTCTTTATCATATATGCCTTTGGCATGAACAAATTTATTATCATTCTATCATTTGGAATTGGATAATAAGTACTGCTCATCATACCGTAGGAATGCTTTTCTCGTGCACATAGACATACTTGTTATCAGCGTTTGACAATATTAGATTTCATGTCCTCCCAGACAAGGTGAGTGCATCCCTGTTTACATAGTGGACCTGCCAACATTTGATGACAGTGTAGAGGGGACTCTGGAGTCACTGTGTCAGAACATGGTGGCCGAGCAGTTCCAGGCGTTCCTGAACCAGTCCGTGTTCCAGAGTGAAGTGAACGCTTGCAGAGAGGAAGGAATCAAAACATCACCGGTCAAGAAACAGAAATGCGATGACGTTGCCCAACTGGCATTTACCGTGAGTGATGATTTGAGTGTGTGCCAGGAAACATTTAATGTTTTTAAAACGAGATTAGATCTGGTCTTCAGATGAAATCCCAGATAGACCTTGTATATACAGTTAAAAAGGTGTATTCGAACTGTCTGCTACGGTTTCCTAACATAAAAAGTTCTTCCTCTGCGTTTTTGTCATGCCTTTAAGCTTGTTCTGCTGGTGAATTTGTTTCGGAGGTCAGGAGGTCTCTCTCCCCCCCCCCCCCCCCCCCCCCNAAATAGTTTAGTGGTGATATATCTGGTGCCTCTGGCCAAATATTATCATGGATAGTCTGGGACTCTGGACAGGTCTGCAGGGCTGTCTGTTGTTCCTGGTGGCAGGAGAATCCGCCATTCAGGCCTCTCTGCTTTGCTCATGCGGTGTAGGTGGGTCTTGTTCTCAGTCTGAAGATCTTTGCCGGACGGTCTGCATCTGATCTGATCTGAGATAAACCACAGTGTGAAGGAATTCACGACATGACGAAGTTCGTATTTTAAACAAAGCACACAAATCAGTTTAGATTGGTCTTGGAGTCTACCATCTGTGCTACCATTAAACTGAAGTAAACAGGTCACAGCACTTGCGATGTCTTTATCTGCTGTGCTGTACTTAGCTCTGGTTGTTGCTTCGAGAAAACTCCACAGTCATACTGTCCTTTCATGAAGGACGATATCGGGGGGAATGCCAACGACTAGGAGTCACAGAGAGGGGGAGAGAGAGTGAGTAAGTGAGTGAGTGAGAGAGAGAGAGAGAGAGAGAGAGGGACAGCCAGCCACCCAAACTGACAGACTAACAGACAGTCAACCTGCCAGCCAGCCAGACAAACAGATAGATAGACAGACAGTCAGGCAGACGGACAGACAAGCAAATAGACAGAGCCTCAATGAGTCTTGACGTTGTCTTTACTTCTCTCAGGTACCCAGTGGTCTTCTCAACCAACTAGAACATCTGTGTCCCAACCCGTCTCTCTCAGATGCAGCCTTGGTGGCGGTGCTGGACGGACAGTTCAAGAAGCCCAAAGATCAGAGTCTGTATATTGGAGCCAAACATCTCGCACCAGCCACTTTTGGCATCGTCCATTCTTATAAACCGGTAAAATTACTGGACTGAGTTCTTCCACTTACTTTAGTGCCGTCACTTAAATCCATTTAGTAACGTTACAAAACAGCAGCAGCAGCAGCAACAGCAGATATAAAACTGACACGATTCATCACCTCTGTTACATTCGTGATACATACGTGATACAGGACCATTACTTTGACATTTTATTTTACTGGACACTGATCACTGATACATATATGGAAATTTAGAGATGAAGATCATTTGTCACATCGTCACCTCAGTTTACAAGTATTCTATGTCCACCTTCTAACATCCTGGGATTTTACCTCTGGAATACATGGGTGAGGATTCAGGGCAGGATTAGGGTTAGGTGGTTGCGTTGTGAAGTTTGTGATAAATGAACGTTTAAAAATAAAGTTTGTGACAAATGACATTCTAAAGTGAGGTTTGTGACTAATGATTATCTGAAGAGAAGTTTGGGACAGGTGACTCTCCTAAGTAAAGTTTGTGACAAGTGATCTTTTAAAATAAAGTTTGTGAGTAATGACCCTCTAAGTGAAGTTTGCGAAACTGAGCTAAAGTGAAGCTGTGCTTAAGTATCAAGGTGAGTCGAGTGTATTTTGAGACAACTTGTACTGTCGTGAGTAACCATCAAAATCTTTGTCCGTGTCAGGTGACCTACAAAGTGTCGTCAGTGTTCAGACATCAGAACATCATCATCCCCAACAGAGAGGCCCAGAAATTGCTAGCGGCGTCAGGGAATGTGTCAGTCAGAGACATCTTCAAGCCAGCAGTCCGAGAGTGAGCTAGAACATTCTTACGATCGAGGGAAAAAAGAGGGAGGGATGGAGGAAGGAAGGATGGAGGGTGGGAGTGGAAGGGTTATATATTATATTAGTGACCGTTAACAGTAAATCAGTATTTTCTTGTCTGACAAGTGTTTGAAATACGCTGAGGTTGCGATAAGAAAGAGCTAACTGTGAGTTGTTGATTGTGCTGTATGTGGAAATGTTTATCACTGGTGGACTCTCAAGAAAAAGAAACAGTTATGATTCCGGCGGAAGATGCATAGAAGACTTGGTCGACTTCGGATCGTAAAAACCACAGTCACTCTTTAGCAAGTTCTTCAGATCTTTACCGCTGCAACAAATGTCTGACTGGGCACTGATTTTTTTTTTTTGTTTTGTTTGATTTTTCTCAGATTTTCAGATCCGAACGCTCGTAATTATTTCTCCTACATCACTTACGTGCAGGTGAGTGACAGGAAATGATATCTTCAGCTTTTTGTGAGAAAATATGGAAATTCCTTAATAAAAGATAAAAAGAGTGGAGAGAGATAAGAGGTATTAATAGAGAGAGAGAGAGAGAAAGAGAGAGAGAGAGAGAGAGAGAGGGGAGAGAGAGAAGAGAAAAATAAAAAAACTTCTCTTTAATATGATGCCTGCTGTTCAAAGAGTTGTGGACATTAGAAAAGCTACGAGTATATTAACACAATGTACCCACTTGCCTTTCTTTTATCGTTCACTGTTTTATTTTGCACAATGCTGAAGTTGAACGTGATCCCTCTTTTAGTTTGAACAGTTTTTACGAATCACTCCCAGTCTGTTGTTATCATCTTCAACCTTTCCTTTCCTTGTCTTCTGTTTACTTTTGTTTTCTATTATTTATTTTAGTTTATACATTTTGCGTGATAAAGAAAACATCAGTTTTCGAAAATTGTCAATAAAGTTTCAGTACCTCTTTACTCGTCGTTTATTACTACAACATTGCCAAAAGATGAACTTCTGATTAAACCACGACGGTGTGTCTCTGCTAAAAAGTAATTGCTTTCAGTGACATGATGTGCCTCCGGCCATTCACAGGTTCAAATGAAAGCCCTGATGGAACAACTGAATGGAACGATTCCACACCATGTCAGGTAACAACAGTCTTATCTCTTGTGGAAGTTTCATCTATAATTATCACTAAACAAGAATTGTCAACACATAATTGTATGCGTTCATTTCCTTCTCTTCTGGTACAACTTGTATAAGCTTTACATTTCACATACTGTTTCATCGCTAATGGTTGACGCGTGAAATGAAATTCATACTCACGAATAAAAAAAAGTGAAGGAAATGCAGAAGATTTATATTATATTCAGCCAGGATTTCTATCTTTCATTCAGAATGGCTAAACCACGCCAACGATCAGCAATATTTATGTATTTTATTTCCATGGCCTGTGCACACAGTTCTGTTATGACACGACGGAAAAGACAAATATTAGTTAATGTAGATATTCACGCTCATTTGTACAACATTCCGCATCAGTAAGTCCATTTTGGTTTCAGTTACAAAACACAAACAGAAGAAACCGGAGACAAAATGACTTCATGAACTAATTTTACATTTTTGGTTCATCTAAACAGTAGGCTACACCCAAACTCCATAATATAATATGTCATGATAGCTGCAGATAAGTTTGAAGAGTAAAAATGGTCTGACAATGTCAAGGGAAAATTTTGTCTTTCAGGAGGCTGTGTGTGTGTGTGTGTGTGTGTGTGTGTGT
>JAWQUT010000066.1:1414244-1422315 GCA_033807755.1 Ellobium chinense | reverse complement strand
GTGTGTGTGTGTGTGTGTGTGTGTGTGTGTGTGTGTGTGTGTGTGTGTGTGTGTGTGTGTGTGTGTGTGTGTTATATTCACTTAAATGTAGATATGAGAATTATAGTTTACATAAAGAATTGTAAATTATTTACGAGAGTGCGTAATTTGCAGTGGCAGTGGAAAGAATATTTCGAAAAAACATTGCTGACTGGGAAAGAGTCGATTTGCCCATGTGAGCGGATACAATTACTGCAATATCACTACAAAAATGGTACTCTAAAAGACTTTCTACTTGAAGCTACACTATGTTCTTTCAACAGATGCATCAAACCCTGTCCAAGAAACCCTGGCTTTGATCCCGATTTCGTCAAACCTCAGATCAAAGCAGCCTCTTTGCCGGATGTCATACATCAAAAGAAGTTCGGTTTTTCTCACTGGATGACGATTGGAGACTTTCTTAGAAGGTAGTTTTACACGTATGAGGTTCTAGAACAGAACTGACATGTTGAGCTAAAGTGACGTCATATTCTCTCTAAGAACACAAGTATCCCGACTTAGTCAGGCCTTTGACAAAATGATGGACAAGGAGATGCCTTCAATTTATGTTATTTCTGGTAAACCTCTGACAAAATGGCGCTCAGTCTATTTTAACCCATGTCAGACAACAGCTCAGAAGATGAGTTTTGATATTGTGTTAAATCCTCTGTTATGTTACGAGTTTAATAAAATGGTTATATATAAATTATGCAAATGAATGTTAAATGTTGATGTCATTACACATATTGAAGAAACCTGAAATGTATTTCAGGTATGGAATGTTTGGCCTTTTGCTGTCTACAACGACTCCAGCCACTGGAGAATCCTGCAAACGTGTTTTGGAAAAGGCTGGAGTTTGGGGAAAAGGTCCGATGGTGACCAAGAAAAGTGTAAGCGATTTTCCTTCTGTTGTTGGTATTACTTTGTTTCTTTGATTTTACATTAATTAATTATATTCCTCCTTTTGCATAGCATAGTGTGGTTCTATGATTAGAAGCTCCCAAATTATATTTATCACAGAGTACTTCAGTAATGTGTCAAATCTTTTGTGGTTTCAATATAGCCTTTTTTTCGGTTACCTAAAGACAGCTGAGGATAGAACTATATTTTTATTATTGCACAGCTGCCTTACTAAATACGAAGCCAAGACACTAAAGCTTCATGCGACCTGTCACATCTCGTGTCTGGCATCGTTATTCCAGCTCCATCACTTAAAATGCCCGGATATACGAGACCACTATCAGCCAGTGATTGCGAGTCTTTCAAACTAAAGCAGACAGTCAAATTCTTCGGGAAGTTCTAGATCTAGATATGTATTGGCTTCTATAATCTCTAAGATCCCTATTCCTGAGAAAGCCTAAGACAAGAGATATCTCGCCCAATCAAAGCCAGTATTTCAGATCTCAACACAAAAAGGCAGACACGAAGTTGTGTTCCTATTTTCTGATTGATTTGTTTATTAACTCCTTCATTACCTTATGACGTACTTGTACCTCCCAATCCTCTGGTCTAAACTACGCTTGGACGTACATATACGTCCTGGAAGTGACTTTCCCGTGAGGTATCCGGTGTCTTATATCTTATCAATGGACTGTTTCCACGTATATGGTGGCACCATAGGCGTGATTGTGCTAAAGCACTGTAAAACACTAACTCAAACGAATCGACATACATGCTACTGAACTCATGATATTATTATTTGATGACAACAGCACTTGAAAAACATGACGTAACTTAAGGGTTAATACGGGTTCATTGCATGACCTAAAAATAATTCACGTCTTTACTTCTTACGCCTGCGGAAGGTTTTCTTAGTGTACTGGCACAAACAGAAACTGGACGCTATGGTGGAGGATATGGTTTGGAAGGTCACAGTAGTGCAGGCACGGGTCAGAGGTTATCAAGTCAGAAAAAGGCTGCACCACGTCATTGCTGCCCGTTTAAGAGCACGTCATCAGAGTCCGCTCCACAGAGGTAGAGGCCCGAATTATGGGAGGTGAGGAGACTTGAGAACAAGATCAGTATATAAATGTGCATCATTTTTAGACTGAAAGACAATAGATCTTGTCTATATCTAGATAAATATTCGTAAATGAATGTGAATCAAGTATAGAAGGCTGCCAACTGCAGTTTCCAGAGGTTGATTAAAAAAATTGCAGAGGCTGCAGGATCCTTACTCAATAAGCGATAAAGACCAAATCACAACGTATATGTTAAAGCCCTTTTAATTATGGCTATCACTTATTGGGAACATTTGTTTTGCAAACTAAAATACTCCTTGTTCCCAGCGTCCAATTAATTGCATTCTTCATGTCTGGTTGAGTGGAAATGGGATTTATATACATGTATGAAATATCTTCAATTAACTTAACATTCTGAAATATTTAGTCAATTGTTACAAAATATTCCTCAGACCTCTCCCAAGTGCGCCTGATTATGATGACGCCATAGAGGAAGATGAGCTTTACCAGGTGTGTACTTAAAGAGACAGGGATAGACATTTGGTTCACAGCCTATAAGAACCACATGATTTTTTTTGAAAAGCTTTAAACCGCGTACATTTTCCTTCTGCTTGGCTATTTCTAAGAAGTACCGTTGGCATGTGGAATTTTTATCCTCTGTACGCAGCCATTACTCGTGCCTCGTGACGCCATAAAGCGAGAAAAGCTAGCAGAAGATTGATGCAGACGTATGTGCAAACTGTCTGGATTAATCGTCGGCTGGCCAGATCTCTTTTTGACGTCACACAGTAAGAATAATGGCTGGGTAGGGCGAACATTCCGACATTTCTGCTATGTTTTCTTAGAAACTATATGGGGAAAGGAAAAATATAAGCGATTTAAATTTTATGAAAAAATAATATGGACGTATTTAGTTATTTAGGATGTGATGCAAATTATTATCCCTGTCCCTTTAAGTTCGTCCAGCTTTGAATGCTTATCATCAACTAGATATGGTAATGTACATCAGGAATTATGGGATGCGGCCTCTCTCTTTCGAAATACGTGTACCTTGGAAATGTCATTCAGATATTAAAATTTAGCCAACAAGATTGATTGACGAAAAGAGTAGTACAGTTTTCAAAAGCCTTGTCCCCACCCTTTCTGTGTATGAGGTAAGATCCTCTAGAAAATACTAAATGTGGCAAAATTGTAAGTGTTACACGTTAACCTTAGACTCTTCCTTTAGTCTGAACTCAGATGTTGTTAAAATTACAACCATCGTTTTGAGAAATGGTCATATTATTCTCATTTATCCAGAGCATCATCTCCAAAACATTAGACAGAGTGGAGGACCTTCCCTCTTCGGCATGGGCCAAGCTGGTGTATATGGAACAAGGGAGAGAAGTGGCCAAACTTTATGCTGCGAAGTTGTCTCTGTATGTCACTGGCTCCTACTGTGCATTTGATGGCATGGAGTAAGTGCTGCATTCACACACATCTACACGATGGAGATATTAGTTCAAACTGCACATTCCAGTTGTTGGATAACAACTTTCCAGTTGTTGGATAACGTATATATTTGCTCACTAAGCAAATGTCTCAGCCATACCTAACATCACGACTGTCCACAACATTGAGGATGGATAATACAAGCATGTTATGAGCATTTTTATAACAACAACTGAATGAAAAGCTGATCGTTGGTATCTTAAGAAACTGCTTTTGGGGAAGAACAATTAAAGATTCAAAGGTTCATTAAAGATACTAATGTCGTCTTAACAACAATGAAAAGTTTCTTGCTTAAACTCNNNCTCTCTCTCTCTCTCTCTCTCTCTCTCTCTCTCTCTCTCTCTCTCTCTCTCTCTCTCTCTCTCTCCAACCCTTGTCAATCCAAAGAAAAAAAATAGTATAAATATATACATTTTCAAAATATTTTTCAAGTGCTTAGTGATCAGTCAGTAATAACCAATATACACTGCTTCTTTTTAACTCGTAATTTTACTCTACATGAAATCCTAACTAGGTGAGTATGGAAACAGGAAACAGGAAACAGGAAAGTTTATTTATGACCAATTGTACATAAAAGTACNCAATGATATGGTGATACTGAACGCAGGTTGTGCTTGATTTTCTGGGACCACCTGTAAGATAAAAATTTAAACTTTGAAGAGTTGCTTAGACGGTGTATTGTAGTCACAGAATTCGTGAATTTCATAATGATGATAATAATATTATTTTTAATTTGATGGCAACACACAAAAAAACCACATATATAACATTTCAGAGAATATTATTATTTGTTTCACAACTGACTTTTCCGAACCACCCAGCCATAACAAACAATCCCGGTATTTGCCTATCATGAGAATGAGACTCAAAAGCATGAACCACTGAATAATGTTTCCAGTTTCTGGTCAAATAAAAACTGGACGTCTGAAAACTTAGTTCAGGCGGGTAGAACGCTCTTTTTAAACTTTTAGGAAAGTTCACTAAGTCAGTCTGTGTTCTTGTCATCTTTCATCGGTATTAAAGCCAACCTGGTGTATTATTCTTTGATAAATGCATTTGTCTTTCTCTAGACTTGGCCTGTCATACTTCCGTAACCCAAACAGACTAGAAGAGACGCGATACTTCCTGCAACATCTAAATGAGGCAAGTATCAGAGCATTGTGTGAATATGTTCCAGGGTCCCTTTCTTTGGACAGTGGACACAACAACACTGGCCTTTCGCCATGTCTTGAATCAGCCCAGCAACTCCATATTTCAGTGTTGCCACTCCCTTCTATTCCACATCTCTTGGAACTTTGTCCCTCCTTTTCCATTCACGATTCCTTCAACCACTAGAGTGGATGTAGGCTTACTGTCTTATTGTCACCGAGTAGATTTGTTCTTCTACAGACACCATGCCAATTGGATTTGAGAATCGTGGTCTTCCACCTGTGTCTGTCAGATGTCAACCTCAGCAGTTCTTCAAAGATCCAGTACTTTATTAAAATTTATCCACTGGAGAAATTGGTTTACAACATCATACAGTGTTGTACGCGTCATTCATAGTACAGACGCGTAGAAAATGACACATCATGCATGTACAGGTCTACGTATTTACTGAAGAAGATCAGCTACGGTGGATAATTGCAATTAAATAATCCTTCATACATTTTGCTTAAGATATTTTTACAACTGTTTCAAGTATGCATTGTATAGAAAGATAGATACACGTAAACACATAATATTGATTTGTCCAAAGACCCCCAAAGCACAGGTGAGAGCTTCCGCATTAACGATGGGATGTATTACCATCATAAGAATTACATGAGTGCATCTGTGCTATATCTTGGTAAAAGATCCTATCGTTAATGCGCAAATTCTCAAATATCTTTGTCTATGTTATTGACTCCCTCATGGTGAAGTATGAACCTGTAACTCCATATAGTGATCGTGTTTTTGCGGTTTCTCACAGGGCATAGAACTGCGCAGAGACTCCGATGGCAGCCTGCTGGTCAAAAGACGCTGTCAGATGTCTGTCTGGGTCATAAGACGTCCATGTGATCCCTTCTTGTCTGCAGACGTTCTCAGAACCCGAGGTGAACTTCCTGCAGGCCATTTTGTGAAGGTAAGAATTTCAGTTACTGGCTCTGTAACGTTTTGAGCAGTTTTTGGACGAAAACTTTCCTTGATCTTCAGCCCCAAATAATTTTTAAGGTAGTTACACATGAACAAGGTTACTAAGAAATTCACGGGAATATTTCAAAGTGTTTTGCATTAGGTATATTTTTCAATATTTATAGGACTGATAAAACGTATTAATCCTTGAATTTGGACTTGCTAAATTTTTCGGATCAGTGCTAGTTTCGAATGAAGGGGTGTCTTTATAAGCGATTTCCAGTTTATAGGTTCAACTTCTTTTTAATGCATTATGAAAGCAGAGCAAGACCCCAAGTAATCGAAACTACCTCACCTCAATTGTGCGCCCTTGTGCCATCAAAAAGCATGTGCATACAAGACTTTCAGTCATTATCGAGTGCAGTAGACAGATTTTTTGTAGACTGGACACTGGCCTAAAATTTGCTTCGAGAGGACAGATCATCTCTGGGCGCAAAAATAAACCGAATCTTTGAACAAGGGAGTCTAACTTTAAATGAATCTGAGTTTGCAATACACAAGTTACTTTTATCATTAAAGAAAAATGAATTTTACAGGACGTACCTTCTAGATGGGAACTTTGGAAGCCCGAGGACACAGATTCAACACACATTGTTAAATGATGTAGCTCAAGAAGTTACTGAGTGCCATGATACACTGTACCGCACAATGAACTTCTTGAAGATGGCCATTGATTTTGGTCATACCACAATAACCGACTTGGTGAAACTACCAGACACTAAATGGTTTTATGTTTCAAGAAGGCACTATATCAAATTCCCAGAGCAAAGGTAGAAAATAAATAGCTCAACTAAATCTCAAATCGCGTTACTTTGTGTTTTAGTGGAGATAGTCTGTAAGTCCGGAAACCAACCATATGATATCAGGCTTCTAGTTAGAGACTTGAAAACGCTGAGAGTGCCTTACTTCAAACAAGGTCTTCTCAACGAAGATTACGCTTTTTTACGAAAAAAAGAACACATATATAAAAACCTCGCTTTTTTTTTTCCCCCCAGATATTCGACATGAAAGAGTTCCACAGTCTAATAGGCCTGGAAATGAGGAAGGAGTCCTTCTCCAAAGAGAGGCTACGCAAAATGTGCATCACAGCACTGAGTTTTGGTGTGAATGATGTGTCCATGTTAGAGCTACCCTGCTGGATCGCCCTGGTCAACATGCAGGCCTTGCACCTGCTGGAAGATGATGAAGGTAGCTCTTTATCAGGGGATTATTTGAAAAGAACGTTGAAGATTGCGCGTTTATTACTAACACATATAGCAACCAATCTTCCTTTCACTTTGTACTTTACTCACAAACACCATACACTTACCTATTATGCTTCTTAAATGAATTTTAGAATATATGTGGTCATAAGCCATAGCACAAACAGATCACAAACTCTTTATAAGTGGATTAGCTCATTAATGGCATTATTATTATTATTATTATTATTATTATCATCATTATTATTACCACAGTCATGACCATCATAAGAGTTAAGTGGACAGCAACTCTTGGATAAGATAAGATAAGATAAGATAAGATAAGATAAGACATTTGCTAGTTAATGTAGCTGATGGCATAAAATGGTGAAGAATCTGGTTCTATGTCCGTAGAGAGGAGTCACTGATGCTGAATGTGGGATCAAACTCCAAAATTCCACGACCGGATGCCATTGCAAGTTGAGTATGTAGATTTTACTATAGCGGTAGAGTCTGATATTCTTTCCTTGCAGACAGACTCTCCTGGTGGAGGTCCTTCAGCATCTGCTCCTGAAAGGAATGAAAAGTCTACAATAGCCAGAAAGTGAGGCCTGTACCGATGAATTCCCGAAATGAATCCTTCCTGTCATATTTACACGTCAAATTGTTTCATTTTCTCATTTTCAGAGCTTCGGTCTATTTCGCTGCTGGCCTCCCAGATGGCGCTGATGAAGGAAGAAAAGGAAGGGGAGACGAGAGATGACCTAGAGGAAGCTAAGATGCGGGTGAGCTCACAGGAGATGCAGTGACTAAAGATGGTACCAAACTCAAGACTAGTCCACTTAGAATTAATAATCTCGTCTGTTCATCAGTTCGATTGCCATTTAAAGTACAGTTGCACGAACTCAAAAACCATAAAACTGGTTTAGAAATTCTAGTTCATGAGGAATCTGAGGCGATAAACACATGAATAGAATAAAGAGAAAGTAAAGAGAAAGCTATGAGGGCTTTGAAAATGAATGGGAGAGAATTTCAAGTACATAAGCTTCGTGGTTGTAAAGTTGTGCTGTATTCGATGAACGGACGCTACATGTTATTCCATCATTAATCATTAATGCTGAAGATGTTTGTGATGAAACAATAAGCTTTATTCGGATGATTCATATTCTGTTACATAACTGGTGTAAAGTAATGTACAAGTTTGCTGCAGCTGTTGAAGTTGAGTGCCATGATTTCAGCGTCAAAGGAAACACTGGTCAAAGAGTG
>JAWQUT010000066.1:1373240-1408240 GCA_033807755.1 Ellobium chinense | reverse complement strand
GTCCAGTTTGAATTATTCTGAAAGAAAAATTATGTAAGGATGATTTGACTAAACATGATATAGTCTACATGTAAATTTTAAATGCTGTGTGTAAAAATATGTGTGTTTGTGTGTATGTTTACAGACGTGTATATTTATCTTAGTCCCCACCGTGGCTGGAATTTTAAGACTTCTCTACCACCTTTCAAGACAAGGGCCCTTTTTCTAGGACGGGATTTGATTCATGACGTCAGTGGGGTTTAGTAAGGTAATGTTAGACCTAATTTCGATTTCTGCGTGTCTTTGGGGCAAGATTTAAGAAACAAACACACAAACTGACGGGAATTTCTGTGTTGCCGGCTGGTGGACTGTGCGTGGTAAAGGTGCCAATGTAACTAAACTGGTTGTCTCCCTTTGTTTATTATCTTGGATGGAGTAGAGATGGAGAGAGAACGGGAGAAAGAGAGAATGAGAGAGAGAGAGAGAGAGAGAGAGAGAGAGAGAGAGAGATACAGAAGGAGAGAAAAAGAGCGAGAAGACAGAGAAGAGAGCGGGACAGGAGAGAGAGGGAAGGAGAAAAAAACAGAAAGAAAGAGAGAAGTGAGAAAGAGGGAGGGAGAGAAAAAGAGAAAGAAAGAGTGAGAGAGAGAGAGGGAGGGAGGGAGGGAGGGAGAAGAATCTTACTTGAAGACGATTGAGAATAGGAACGAAATAAGACTGTGTTACATTACAATGTCTAGAGCCAACTGTCAACGGTAAATCTACTCCCCTCCCACCACTCCCCTCCCCCACCCCTTTGCACTCACCCCAAACGACAGAATCTGAAGACTTCCATAATGTAAACATTTAAATGCAACTTAAATAATTTCAATGTCCAATGTTTTGCAAGAAAGACGATACTCTCACTCAAACCAGATAGACAAAAATAACATCAACATTTTCAGGCTTAATGTTCCTTCTTCCAGGGATAAAACTACACCAGGTGAATACACAGTGAGCACATGATACTTTGACACATATAACATAACATATGTGAACACGCATCACAAAGTAATAGTAATAAAATAATAACAAAGAGACCAAATACAAACAAACAGCAGAAATAAATAACCAAAAACAACAACAACAACAACAATAACAACAACATGACTTGAACTCACAGCAAACAAGACAGCAGGTTTGGGCATCAAGACTGAAAAAAGGCGATGATAGGGAAGCATGGAGGTCTAAACGTTCTTTCGTATTTTTAGTCCTCTCTCTCTCTCTCTCTCTCTCTCTCTCTCTCTCTCTCCTCTCATATTTTTTCATCCCCTTCCCACTTTTTTACCGTTTCGATTGTATAAAAACACCGATCACAGCAGATATTTCTGTTAGTCTACTTTGATTGTCTGCGCAAGGCTTGTAGCCTGACCAGTCTTGTTGTTTAACGTCTCTGCCTTATAAGCGTCGGCAATGACCACCTGGATGATAAATGGTCCATTTGTTGTACATAATAGTATGTCACAATAACAACTTGCAACACTGTCAACACACATGATTATTACGGGGGCAACCAGCTGAAAACGAAGTTTTACCACATTAGGTACAAGAAACAGCATGCTAGCAGTCGTTACGCACATTGCAACATGTATATTCGTGATTTATCTTTTCAGTTCATAGCGGTAACCTTGACCAACCAATAATCTTTTCGTCCTTAACTTTCGACGCCCAGTTTCCTTCATTAAAGTAATGACCTTTACTTTCCTATCAGCCTGCGGGGGAGTCTTTGTTGAGGAGGTGTAGTCTACAGACCGTGCCGTATAAACATATATCTTCATAAGGAAATACATTTCTCCAGAGGGTGGTGCAGTTACACAAATTAGTTGGATCCTGATGTATTGTTGAGTTTTGAATGTATGTAAGGCAACACTGTCAAAGTCCTCAGTCTACAAGATTGACCAAACATCTCTAGAGCACAGATTTAAGTCACCACGGCTCCAAAGTGGTATCCTCAGAATATACAAAGCAATGCACAGCCAACTGAGACCCATTCTTAAAGTACCATCTTGAAGACCTTCAAAAAAAAAAAAATTTTTTAAAAATCTCTACAGCCTACCCAGAGACTCCAACATGAGAACCCTCGAACTAAACACACGTGGAAATCCCTTCGGCAGTTTGTCAAGTGTCACGACACTGTTCTGGTTACAATAACGTTACGACACCAGAGTCACTCACAAAGAACTGCAGTGCAGCCGATTGGGCGGTCACCAAAAATCCTAAAGTCACCTGGATTTTGATAATGGATCCTCATAATTGCCTAACCTAATATGTGCTCCAGGCTTTTAACACGTGTCTTTGAATGAGCTGGTAAATCAAACGTTTTTTGCTCAAAATATCTTCAACAGTAGGCCAGTCTGGTTCGCCCGTATGGACTAAAAAGGGCCAGATATTATTGGAGGCTGGAAAACTTGACAGCTGTATTTTATACTTTTGCTTTGTTTATACTAGGTTTTGCTTTGAATAATATGATATTTGGGTGTAGTGAAGTATTTTAGCTTTGTGCTTATATGTTACTTGGCCAGTAAAAAGTATTAAAGAAGATCCAAGATCTAGTTTTCATTTAATTTTGTTTGACGAACGTTCGTCCAGTAATTTCTGATCACTGTGTCAATATTTTCCTGGCTATCCACTGCAGTTTCAAATATAATTACTATTGCTGATATGTTCGCCCTTTTGTTTATAGAATGATGCACACATGAAACTTCAAACAGAAAGCTCAAAACAAAAACAGCAAAACATCTTAAGAACAACAGCAACGTCTGATCATGGAGACTGTCTCGTCTGGTGTAATCAAGGTAAGTCAGGTATTAATCTTTATATATCAAAAGCCATTTCAGGTGTCGCTCACGGAGCTTCACATTATTATCATTCCAGCAGGCCAGATCAGTCCGTAAATTATCTCTACTCCCTGGATGCCATACAGCGTAGAAAGAGCTGACCACCAGGATTCTGATAATATTTTTCAATGCCTATAGCTATAGCTAGATAAACATTTTACAGACGGATGGACTGAAGGAGATAATTAAACAGTTGCTTTCCTAAGGCATCCAGAATCGAATCCAAAGCCTTTTAATTTTGAGTCCAACTCCACATACATGCGACCACACTGTTTCACATGTCTTCTGTATAGCTCACTTGTTTTGACTTATCTGAATGAAGCAGTAATTAATGAGCATGTATAAAAGTTCTCCAACTGCATCAAACGAACTAAGTCAAGGTATAAAGAAACACTAAAACTTTAATAAATGCAAAGTTTTGAAAGCAAGCGCTTTCCCCATCAGGCATAGACTACAAGTAAAATGAATGCTTGACAGCGATAGTAAAAAGCATACATACATATATATTATTATATGAGCGAATAAGACTATAATACATCAAATGTACCTGGTAACAGAAAGTTAATATGTCCTGAAATACAATCACTTCAACAAGTTGTCGTGACATACAGGTGGTCGCCAGAGAGTAGATTTGATTGGCTAATGTATGCAAGTTATGTGATCCAAGGACAGGGCTGGAAATGTGGACGTAAAAATGAGTGTCTCCCCCTACCCCTACATCCCAGACTTTCAGCTTGTTCCTTCTATTTTTTTTAGGACGTTCTCTTTGTCCCAGATTTTAATGGGTCTGCTCTGGTCATAAGCCTGGAGCTGCAGACCGACTGTCCGGCCTTTCCCTTTCTTAACATGACACTGTTTTTCTTCACACAAGGTACACAGTATCATGGCTGACACAAGATTGTTACTGCAACTTCTCCTCTCAGCATCCTCCATACTTAGTGAGTACACAGAAATCTTTTCCTTTCCTCCTATTGCATTTGTGTTTCTCTTTTACTAAGATGGTATGTCAATATACAGCTTTCCAGTTATTGTGCCAACTGTATTGTTATGCCGATAGATAAATAAATAAATAAATAAATAAATAAATAAATAGCACGTTCAGCATATTTATTCAACTACCTCAGAGTTCAGTATGTACTGGACCTCATATTTGGTCGCAGTTACCAGAGAATTCAAACTGATCTCTGCGTTGTCAGCTGTGGGCGGACCTACGTAGGTCTATGGTCATAACAGCGGACTGTACAATACTGTACATGCGTATTATTTTAAAGACAGCCTATCTTGGTCCTTCTACACAGTATTTTGAGAATAGGTTGCCTCAAGTCAGACTCAGTGGCTGTTGCTGATAAATGCAAATTTATATTGTTTCCTATTGCAGATGCTTATTTATTTCCCCCAGTGCACAACACAACAAATATGGAAAGCAAAAAAATATAGCTTCATCCCACAACTCGTAGTTACTCGTCAATTCGTCTCAACAAACCCTCACAGGGATTAACTTCTTTCCGTTGTAGAATAGACAGAGAGAAAAAGGTGGCCAGATTTCTGTGATTTTTGTGCCTAATGGCGACTAAAAAATGTTTCATTCACCTGATATCCAAATACAACTGAAAACGAGGGCGAATGCGGATAAACTGATTTTTATCAGTTGCTGACAGATTCAGTTGCCGTCTTTAGCCCAGCTGCTCCAAGGTTAGGAGAGCGACAGGCGTGACACATGTGAAGAAATACAACAAATGTCATCAATTCTTTACCACGGTTTAAAAAATTGAACGTCATGTGCATGTTATAGAGTTGAAGTAACAGGAGTTAACCTAAAAGATCAAGAAAAAATTAATTTTGAATTAAGTAAGCTTTTTTTTTTTGTTGGGAAGGAGTACATCATCTGTGTTGATGCTTTACGCCGTGTTCCACCTCGTAAATGAAGGAAAACAGATTAGAACTTGTGCTTTAAAAATAGCATCTCTTACTACCATCGTAAGAATTACATTGAACGCTACTTCGGGTGCATTCAACATCAATGCGCTAATGTATTTCTTACGATGGTATGAGATCCCATCTTAATGCGCGAGCACACAAGAATCACGAGCTACCTATCTCTATTAGCGCAAAGAGAACATATTCCTTATAAAATTGTTATATGCTTAAATGTTTTAGCTCTCGCGTGAATTCAGATATTAGTCTGAGAGGATAAATCTTAAGCTACTACACTTTATATTTGGGTTAATTTAAGGAATACGAGGATCTGCACCAACACTGGACGACGTATACATTCAACAATACCAATTTTATTGCAGCTTAGAACGGATCTAGGACAACCTGCATGAGCGATTTTTTCGAAACATTGCAATCCGTCGGCAGGTCTACGCTACAAACACACACACACACACACACACACACACACACACACACACACACACACACACACACACACACACNACACACACACACACACACACACACACACACACACATACACACACATACACACACAGGTCAACGCCTATCGCGAATACTTGGCATTCTTCTCTAAAAATAGCACATGACAGGGAGCATTGCCTCCAGTCAGGATTAAATTTGTTTGGCTACGTCTAAACTCACCTTGAGACAGTCTGGCAAGTGCATGCCCGGATTCAGCGTGTTTAGGGGCAGGTTTTCGTTGGCTATGTGAGCCAAACAACTCCCGCTCTCCCGCCTCTGTTGTTTTGTTGAGGTTTGCAGGGTAACCTGGGAAAAAGGCTCAGGAATACTTCTAATCAACTAGTAATGATGCCACTGGGTTGCAATTCTCTGAGAACATGAAAAACTCTCGATTAAGCAGACAGTGAAATAAAGCGATGCTGTTTGTAAACGACCTTAATATCGATTTCAGTTAGTTTTCTTAAAAGTCATTAGATTCTGAGGGAATACAATTAATGCGTTTGCAAATAAGCAGAGCAGACTGGACCTGTTTCTTTATTTTTATGAGCTGTCATAACTTATTCACCTTTCCAAGAAGCTAAAAAAATGCACTCCATATGGCTAAACTAGGTCGTCCGGCGCAAACACACACAATAAAATATGTTTGAACCAAAACCATAGCAATAAATAATAGAAGTTTTCAACAGTGACTTTGAGATATGTTTTACGACTTTAAACGTCGTATCAAATCAAGTAGGTAAACATTAAAAAATAGGGCCTGAAGGTCCACAATGTTGTTTGTTCTGTGGTGATGAATAATAGTCAGTGTGAGCAGTATAACTCGTACATTTGCCATTATTTAACAACAACAACAAAAAAACATTAGGTAAGGAATACCGTAGATTACTGAGCACTGCGATAATCACGGTGTCTAATCAGTCAACTTGACAGATAGTCCCCTTTGTCGTAGCAAGACAAAATTCTGTAAATCATGAGAGCTGGGCGTGCAAGACAGATGTATGTGGGAACATTGATGTCATCGTTGAAAACTGCCTACAGGTGTGATAAAATCACCACAGTAATGTTTGGGCTTAATGTCGCTTTTGAACAGAAATGGGTTTTCTTAAATGGGCGTTTCTTGTCTAGTCTATATGTAGATCAGAATGTTGTCTGCCTGTGTGTCTGTAAGTCAGCTGGTCTGTTCATCTGTCTGTTTCTCTGCCTACCTTCCTGTCTGCCTACCTGCTTGCACGCTCATCTCCTTTTATGCGTACCTGGCTCAGTGCTTGAGTGAATATCTGCATAATTATTAATTCACTCACCTACCAATTTAAATGGTAACCTTTCATGTACCCACCTGCCATTGAATATTTCAATTCATCTCAGAGAAGATCTCTCGTCTCTTCCAAGTTCTCCATCTCTCTATCTCTCTCCTCTCCCAAGTTCCCCATCTCTCTATCTCTCTCCTCTCCCAAGTTCTCCATCTCTCCATCTCTCTCCTCTCCCATCTCTCCATCTCTCTTCTCTCCCATCTCTCCATCTCTCTTCTCTCCCAAGTTCTCCATCTCTCCATCTTTCTCCTCTCCCAAGTCCCCCATCTCTCTATCTCTCTATCTCTCATCTTAAATCCAAATCTGCACGTCCCTCTGACTCGTCTTTGTAACTATCCAAGGGCGTGGTAAGAACAATAATAATAACTGATGGCATTTACAAGTATTCAAAGGCCACTGTTGTCTCCGCCCCGAATGTCTTACGAACCAAGGGAGGAGAATGTCACGAAAGCTTAAAGCCAGAGTCACAACAAATTTATCACTTACAGTATGTATCGCTGCATACTTTTCTCTCGAAGTAAATACATGCAGGCATTGGCACACACTTGAACTCAGTACAGCGCATTACATTAAGCATTTGTTGCAGCAAAGAGCCTAGATCTATCACTTGCTGAAACATACACCTGAAGAAGAAGACTTACAGCAATAATTAAGATCGGGTTCTAAGTAATGGATATATCAGGTTTCACAATTGTAGACAACAAATAGCTTGTCCAGCAACAATTATAAAAGTGATACAGCTACACTTATCGTTATCTATTTATTACATTTGGGTTGGAAAAAACGGACAGGATGTTGGTCAAGAGAAGGGCTAGGGCAGAGAAAGCAATAGTCCCCAGATATTTTCCACGACCACTCTCTTAAAAGACTTTTTTTAATCCTGCCCCTAGTACTAAGCCAAGGATATCTTGAAAGAGCCGACTATTTAGTCCTACCTGTTAGGCATACCCATTACAGTAATTATTTATCCCTAAAAGCACCGCGCTCCTGAAGTCTGTTAGACATCTTAATTTCTCCTCGCCACTCTATCCCCTCCCTTCTTCCAGCTCTGACACTGGCCCAAACGCCCCTGCCCTACCAAAGCACAGACTGCTCACAAGCCGTCCAGCTGACCAGCTGCAGCCACGCCTTCTACAACACCAGCAGGACCATAAACCCGGGAGATCTCCAAAAACGTTGCAAGTGAGTAGTAAAGAAAAATAATAGGTAAAAATTTGTTTATCACCCTCCTTCAGTTTGGTAAGCGCTGTTGGCAGGCAGTCACCTTTTGACACCAGTGAAATCATTGTTTCTCTCCAGTGTGAACTTTGACTTGTGACCTCATTACACTGCGTGACCTCAAACAATATCGTCACAGCCCTTTTTACATACGTGTATGTAACGTTAGATCCACACCATACGACAACGCTTTGGATTTATCATAACCTGACATTATAGATTACAGTATTTACATGGCTAGTAAAGAAGGTTTGTTTATTTAACTTGCACTGAAACGAAAGTTTACAGCGAAGAATTTGAGCAGTAATGAATAAAACTAGATCATAAAATCCTTGTGTAATGGCTAAATGTATAATAATAAAATATGTATTCTGAGTGGAAAGATGAATTGAGTGACAGACCAGAGAAACGGAGCGATAGAGTGAGGGTGGACGATTTTGTATTATCTTATTACTTGTATTATTATTATTATTATTAATATTATAATTGTATTGCATTGTACCTTAATTTGTTTTGTAAATATGTTGGAATTGGCCGCAGTGTTTTGTGGTAAACGTACTACTAGTCTAGTGATGATTTATCTAGGGAGTAATTTTTTGTAATGGTGGCATTAGTGGATGAAAACGTTGTTGATGATGTCTATGACGATGACCGTGACGAAAAGAACGATGATAATCTGTGAGATAATGAACTAACGACCCCTGGAATTTTTTGTCTAACAGTGTCCGAGCAACCTATTCCTTGTGCCTAGAGAGGGCAGTTTGTACATGTCAGTATCCCACTGACCACCCGTCACTGCAGATCGCCTACCAAGAACTGGCTAGAAACAATTTCGAGTTCAAAAGGGAGACATGTGCAACTTGTAAGTTGATTGATTGTTGGGTTGGTGAATTGGATGGTAAAATAGTGGGTGATAAAGGTCAGCCTGACAGTACGACTGAAGGTGCACAAGGAAGCGAAGAGTAAAATAGGTAATTGGGTTGGAAGGTTGGTATGTCGGTAGTTAGAAAAGTAGATCAGTGGGTTGGTGGTTGCAAAGCTGACTGGTCAGTGGCGTCGTGGTTGATCGATCGGTTGATTGGTTTGCTGGTTGGGTAGAATGAAATGTCGTAAATGAGATATTTGTCGGTGACATGGGTAGTGAATAAGTTGTTGTGCAGACTTCTTGGATCAGTACCTTGTAGTATGTAAGTCGTGGTAAGAATTTTGGACATAATTATATCTGTTCCACAAAGGACGAATCTTGTCTATCACCATCAAATCTATTTCTGGAAAGTCTACTTCATGGGAAATCCTCATAGTAACTTCACAAGTTCCTTTAGATATCTTCACGAAGCTTCCTTGACAGGATTTCTTGTTGCTTTTCTGTCTAGTGGGCACAGGTTACACACTGGAATCAGGAATACGATGCGACGATCCGTCCCACGATTCCCAAGATGGCTACAGAGTTGAAGTGGCCTCTGCTCAAGGTATGGCTTTGTTTCCGGTGTGTTTGTTTTATCTGCTTGATTCTTCCCGGGCTTAATTCAAATCACCTTAGAGTATAACTGTAGATAGGACTTGCAGAAGTCAATCTTTATCTATGGATTATCATCAGGATAAAAGGTGACTACTCGTGGTTTCCATAATTTTGGACAAAATACCGTGTTGTTGGCAAGTGAAACAAAGAGATACTGTCGTCAAGCTGAGCTTCAATTTCCACGAACAGAAGGAATCTTGGTTCATGAGCTGCCTCCTTATTCATGTACCTGAAGAACTTTTTACATATTTTGAGGCCACATCAATCTTTGTGAGTTCTCCTGTAGAGGACATAAATATTACTTGGTCAACTCAGCGAAAAGTTGAACATGGAAAGCTACCAGATTGAGATTCCTATCTTCTGGTGATCAGACCCATGTCTTCGCCACACTTGTCACTGGCACCGGGTAGGACTCAGCTCAGTAAGGACCTTGACAGACGAGATGTAAAAAACGCAGCAGGAATTACTGCGCAGTCTGGAGATACATTGTGGCAAGTGGGTGCTGTCACACGAGCGACAGGCAGTAGTTTCAGTCCTGGCGCAGCAGATGTGTGTCGCCCACATTCTGGTACGCCGCGACACTCACCATGACCAAAGCCACCCTGACTCTCCGATCGTCCATGTTGAACTGAGCTGTAGCGTTAAATGTCGCTTGTCACAAAAGTAAGCGACACGATCTGTGCAGAATTTACTGCGCAACAATTGTAGCTCGTCTGTCAAGGCACTAAGAACACTCAAACTATCAACCCCACCCCCTCCCCCCACCCAAGGTTCTCATTTCTCTCACAAGTGTATGTTTCATGAGACTGGAGCACAACTTCCTCAGCAAGCTTCAGGTACATCTCAGTGATGGGTAATTTCTTTCCTTGTGCTTTTAAACTTTAATTGCTTAGCTCATTATTAAGAGAAACTAGGCCTCGATATAAGTACACAGGAGAAAAATCCACATTGAGTTATAACTACATTTCCATGAAAGTCTTGAAAAAGATTCTAGGTTACTCTTAATCCATGCCAGACATCATTTCAGCAAAAAGATTACATAAGAACATTTTCAAGCCTCCACTTTTGATGTCAGCGGCTACCTTGTAACGCTGAATATCGTCTGTGCAGACACAATTTTTGTTCACTTACCCTTGATCAAGATCTGGTTCATTTTTATTGGAGTTTTAAGAATTAATTTAAGTTAAATGGGTGGTCAGATGGCTGTACTTGTTAATATAAAATGGAGGAAACACAGCATGAAAAGTGTAAAAAGAAAAAGAAAATGAAATAAACAAAGAAAAAGATAAATTAAAACAATTTCCCTGTCTATACAGAGTATATCAAGCCATAAACATGACTAAACTGCTTTACTTTCTAATAAAACAAAACCCACAACAACAATAACAACAACAACAACAACAACAACAACAACACACACACACACACACACACACACACACACACACACACACACACACACACACACACACACACACACACAAAACGATTTCATGGATGGCTTCCTTGTGATTTTCTAAATTCAGGAGTCCTAAAAATGTTTCCACGCTGGATCATACGCACCATAATTCCTTACCGTCCAACATCTTAAAAGAGATACAAAGCCAGTTAAGATTTAAGAATTTTGGTCCTAAGCATCAAAATGTTCCTTTCAACGTTTCGGTTGAGTCTGTCAGAACAATTTTTTACAGCCTTTGAAATCAAACAGAATATGAAAGCATGCGTTCTTCATTAAAACTCATTCTTCTGCTGCCAAAAAAAAAAAAGTGCGGGCTTGAAGATGCAAAATTTTAAGTTTGTGCAGTTAAATTGGGGTGAATTTTATAATAGCATAACTGCCACAAGAAAACTGAATTTAAAATGGGAAATATTATCACAAAGCATGTTTGGGAAACCTTTACAGATGCAGCCCTGTAGAGTAGAATGTTACATATGCATCAAAGAGTAAACAATTTGCACACTCACCGGAAATTAGAGACGCACTAATTTCAAAGAGAGACTCAACCATAACTTTCCTTAGACCCTAGATCACAAGTGACCTAAACAACATGAGCTTTTCTCCGTAGTTTCCTACATAACATGGCTTCTTAGCATGTCCGAGAAAGAATAAAAATACTTGCATTTCAAACTCTCTAATCGATTTCCACTTCTCTTTGTCGTCCATTGTCCTTAGCCCACTTCAAAGTCTTCTGGGCCAGCAACTTTTACACATCATCCATTTTACACCATTTTCCCCTCAAAAGATATTGTTGGCTTCGGCCATTCCACATCTTTTTTTTAATCCATGCAATTCTTACACTTGATCTAATATTTTATGTAAACATCTTTAATCTTCTTACAAACATAACTCAGTTGAAACGAAATTCCCGTAACCGCTCATATTATCTTTATTACAGACAAAAGTCTCAGCAAAATGGTTGCCTCGTTTGCTTTATAAAATCAAAGATTTGTTTGGCTACAAGTCGCTTAATATAACTTTTGCCCTCTTTCCCCTATACAAATCTATGCAGCAACTGTGACTTCATCCTTATTTCTCTCAGAGAAAGCTTCGTCAAGACTTGTAACTCGTTTACTTGTTAGATTCATCGTATGACATGTTTTCTTCCCGATACATGTTCACGATATTCATTTGTACAGTAAAGATGGTTAAAACTTCTAACCAGAGAATCGAGTTCCCGTACACAATATTCGAAAGCAACGATTCTTACGAGACGATCCGTCTTATTACCGGTGCTGTCATTTTGCCCGTGGCAGCCTCGTTTGGAATGGTGACTAATATATTCAACATGGCGGTCTTGTATTCTGAAGGTCTTACGAACAACACCAACAACTTGTCACTGTTCAGTCTCGGCCTTACAGACTTTCTCTTATGTGCCGTGAGTTCTGTGACGTACAGGTACGTCTGGCAAAAATATCTCTCGTATTTATCTGTCCGTAATTTGTCCTGAAAAAAAAAAAGGGAGGGGGTGTGGAGTGTTGATCGTGTTCTGATTCACCAACGATTTTCTCCCATCCCCGTGATCTCTCCTTTTAGGGGAGGAGAAGCCTGGTCTTAATCAGCAGGTCTGCCCTCTCACTCCGTGTCAGCTCAGTTGATTGTCAACCACGAATGAAAAAATGAAGAAAAGGAGCGATATTTTAGACTGTTTAAAAAAATATTTTTTTAGGATTAGTATTTCATTGATCCCCCAGATATCTATAATGTTTATAGAAAGGAGATAGATTTAACTCTAAGTGTCTAAGGAAATGCTCAAATTATAGTCCGTCCAACAATATACGGTTTTCGTTTTTCGCGAATATCTCCGGTTTGCTTTGATCAATCCTTACCAAATTTTGCATTGCCTACTGTTTCAGTTTGTCTTAACAAGAAACTATTTTTTGACGGTTATAGAAATGGAAATATAAAAGTTTTCTTCATAAAGTTATATAAAAAACTCGACCGAGAGGAAATCGCGAAGATAAGGTGGTTTACAGCTTCATGGAATATGACGTGATGACACGCAGCTTCCCTAAACGCAAATATTTTTGATATGGATAATTGCAAAGGAAGTTTTAACAAGAGCTGTGTTTGACTTGGTTTTGACTTGGGTAAATGCAAGAGCTAAATATAAAGCATTTAGTCGGTATGTGAATGATGTAATTTTGTTCGTTGTGAGGAATAGTTTTGATTTGATTGTCACGTTCTTCTGATTGGTCGTCTGGAGTGCCTATCAAGGCAACTCGAAAAGTTACCGACCATCTTGAATTTACCTTGATAGAAAGGTTGGCTCTGTCTGTAATAAAAACATGGTTAAATCTGAATTGTATGAGGTGTGTAAAGTTGCAACTACGTGAGAAGACCGGTCACAAGGTCCTGTTATCCTCTTCCCCAGTTTTAAAATATATGAGTAAATATGAATGTTTTGGGTGTCTGTCTACTTTATGAACGTGAACTTTGAACTGAATTAGATACAGAGAACGAACAAGACGAATTGATGGCAATGACAACAGATCTGACTCCTCCGACAAACGACAAGCATGAGAAAGTAATAAGAAAAACCACAGTATCTTAATTATTCATCCAGTTCATAAGATGAGGATGACTAAGATGATGATGAAGATGAGGCATCCAGTTGAATGACAACAGGGGGATGAAGAGGCCATATGCCATGTTTGGCATGTTCATTAAAAAATGAGATGTGCAGTGATGCTTGAAATCGGGAATGCAAAAATTTGCACAAAGTTCAGCCTTTATGTTAGAGTACGTNGGGGGGGGGGGAGAGGAATAATCGGGAAGGTCGTGTTTGAGTGTAAATTACACTGTTTGTGACTATTGTTGTGAGTATTTTATGCACGTGAAATGTAACTTGTCTGATCGCGCGCGTAGTATTTTGTCCTTGGTTAACGGTTGCTGTCTGCGGTAAAATTAGAGCTTGTTATGTCTAAACAGCTAAACCACGGAATGTTGCATTGACCGACTTATTTGGACTTGCTCTTATGTGAACCTGCCGTGAAAAGAAGACTACTGTGAATACTGTAAAATTTCGGTTCTTTGAAGCATCGTGTTTCCTGAGTTTTTGATATACTTTAATGAAGAAAAAATGTTTATCTGTAACTGTCCACAAGTGAATAAACACGTCTCTGTTAAGACAAATTGAAACAGGAGGCTATGCAAAATTTGACGAAGATTGATCAAAGCAAATCGGAGATATTTGCGAAAAACGAAAATCGTATAATGTTGGACGGACTATAATTGGAAATCACGGAAGATATGAAAATTATTTAATTTATAATCCAATCAATAGTAGATTAGTATTGGGAGTGGTAATCGATCAAGCCGTGATTTCTAACGTATACCATAAAGTTGAGGATCGGACATTGCCAGTTCCATGGATTGAGGACATGGAAAATCTTAGGCAAGCGTGTGTTGGGGTCGACTCACTGGGGCGAGATTGGATACTTTTTTTTGTAGCCGCAAATGTCTGCAAAGAATTTGAAATCTAGTCTCAGATAAATCGATCCTAGCATACACGTTAATATGATTCTTTTTCTCCCTTTTCAATTTAGCGTCAGGCCTACCTTTCTTCCTGTATTTGATACATCATTCATTAGAACAATAAAGGAAATTGAAAAGAAGGTCAAGGTCGCTTAATGTGAATATTGATCGAGACAACACATTGATAAATCTATGAGAGAAGGGTGAACGAAGATATCTGCAAGAGGAGCCTTTGTACAAATGACCAAAAAAAAAAAAAAAGGTTGGATGTTGCGCGCAAAGTATACAAAGTAATCAGATTATCTTGCATTATGGCTCAGCGAAGACAATACTTTGATCTTTATATACTACAAAGTAGCTTGTTTGAGAGAGAGAGAAATGTGAGCTCATACTGATACTGTAGTATATTCTATGTTTTACAGTGACTTTTTCTTCGGGTCTTTTGCCTCTTCATCCTACATCTGGTTCTTACTTCATCAGTACAACTTTCTGTTCAGGACCGTCTTTCTGTTCTATCAAGTCAACCTTTACACGGTGGTGAAGATTGTCCTAGAGCGCTACATCGCTATTAGATTCCCTTTCAAATCCAGGCAGCTGCTGACCGTCAGAAGGTCCGTAATTGTAATCCTCAGTATTTGGGTAGTTTCCCTTGGTACCCATTTGTGGTTTTTCCCAATGACAGGATCTGTTGAAACAATGATCTTCACCACCTTCAACACCTCCATCACCACCACCTCCGCCGTCATCACCAACATCACCACCACGCGAGATTTCCACCAGTCTTACATCACTCCACGCCTCCAGGAAGCTGAAAATTCTCTTACGACGTCAACAAATGTGGACTCGACCTTAGCCCCGCAGATGTCTCTGACGACTGACTTCGCAGGAGGAGATCCTAACACTGATGACATTCACGAGATCACGAACAGCAACTCTTCTATTCTGTGGACTCAAGAGTTCTACTCTTTTTCAGCTCTGCCAGCCCCCACCTTCTTTTTCACGTATTTCATCCAGCCAGGAAGGATTCTAGGTTTTATCCTCGTGAGTGTCTGCAGTGTGGGAATGATTGTGGAACTTCGAAAGCAAGCCTCCCGTCGGCGCGAAATGGCTGGACATGACAGCCCCAAAGATCAGGCCAAGAAAGGGGCAGACAATGTTGCCGTCACTGACAGGGCTGAGAACACAAGTGGAAACGCTACCACCGCTAGAGCCATCACCACCAGCGAAACTACCATCAGCGATGCCACCATCTGTAATCCCGTTGTAGGTAATGCCACCAGCAGACAGAGACACACATCTTCAGCTAGGTCAACTGTCAAACACCGACAAACATCTCCTCACAGATACCGGCTCCACAGAAATGAGGTACGAAACACCCGCGTGGCTTTAGGGATAAGTATGTTGTTTATCTTCAGCTGCACTGAATCAGCCCTGGCCCTGGCAAGGACATCTTTGTGTGTCAAGTTCCATAACTGTCAAGGCATCAACTACAACCCGATTCAAGAAACTTACTATCTCATCACACAGACAACTGGCATCATCTTCACTGTTGGTTCCTCTTGTACTTTCATCCTGTACATGGTGCTTAACAGACGCTTCAGGAACAAGTTTCTGATTTTGTTCTGTCTGAGTCATAGCAAAAGGACTTAAATGATAAGCTCTATACTAGTCTACCATCGAAAGTATGATCCTATTTTGCGTTACAGCCTGGGGGAGGAAACAGCAAAGCACAGGACAAAGATAAAATGAATAGAGTTATAAATAAGGCTGAGAACATTTTAACTACAGAATTTAACAATGTTAATACTCTAAACATAAATGCACGCAAGGAGAATAATAGAATAATAATAACATCATCAGAGATACCACACACCCACTTGAGTGCAAATTACAACATCAGCACCCAGTAGACGATATATATTAATTTGAAATGTAACAGAGAGAGGTACAGAAGATCATTCATGCCATTTTCCATCAGACTTCTACCATCACCATCTTCATGACCATCATCATCACCATCACCATCATCATCACAGTCATGACATTGCCTAGGTTACCGTAGTCCTTATGTTGAACTCGTCAACATAGTGTGTGCAAGTGACTCTGTGTATGTGTGTGTGCGTGTGTGTGTGTGTGTGTGTGTGTGTGTGTGTGTGTGTGTGTGTGTTTGTTTTTGTGTGTGTATGTGTGTGTGTTTGTTTGTTTGTGTGTGTGTTTGTGTGTGTGTGTGTGTTTGTTTGTGTGTGTTTGTGTGTGTTGTGTGTGTATGTGTGTGTATGTGTGTGTGTGTGTGTCTGTGTTTGTGTGTGTATGTGTGTGTGTGTGTGTGTGTGTGTGTGTGTGAGTGTGTGTGTGTGTGTGTGTGTGTGTGTGTGTGTGTGTGTGTGTGTTTGTGTGTGTGTGTGTGTGTGTGTGTGTGTGTGTGTGTGTGTGTGTGTGTGTGTGTGTGTGTGTGTGTGTGTGTGTGTGTTTGTGTGTATGTGCGATGTATACGTATGTGTATGATGTGTGTTTGTTGGTGTACATATATATGTGTTTGTGTATATAACGCGGGAGGGTGGGGGGTTATTATTGGAGTGTCTTGGGTATTGCTTGTAATATGTTCTCCCCTTAAGTGTATTTTTTTTTTCTGCTGAAGATGAAACAGATGTGCCTTTCATAGACAATAAAGTTGTATCTTATAAAGCCTGAACAAAAAACTCCCTAGGATAAAGTTAGAGGATCAGTTAGGTTTTGTAAATTACTACCTAAAAATGTATGTAAACCATTCTCTCTTTACAGAAAGAAAAAAACAACAACAACAAAAGATAATAATATATCTCCCCGGGTCTGAACAGTTTAGAATTCCACTTATACGTACAGTAATACTCCGTTTACTAGTACCTAAATTTCTAAAGAATAGCCTAACATCTCTACCAAAATGGATAATACAGAGATAAAAAATCACCAACACAACAATACTAGGAACATGACAACTAATCAACCCATTCACCAGTCTTCAGCATGTTAAAGAAAATGATCTGCTTTTCTTGTTCTCACTAATTATAATCTTTTACATGTAGACCTATATACTACAGACATTTTTGTGAGGCTATAAAAAGATGAAACAACGCATCTCCCTGTGACAGCCCGCGGGTTTGCACCAACTTCGGCATTCACCGTAGTACTTGAAGTTGGAGTGTTTAAAAGTGTAGTGTTATACAGATTACTTCTGGCAAGATACCATTTTTGACCTACAGCTTCAGAGGCATCTCAGTGCCTGAACAGAACAGCTCTTTCATTTGAAATTGTAAACGATTTGCCCATTAGATTTAAATCTTCAAACTGTGGACGGTGCTTTGTGGAAGTCAAGGTTTTTAGAGATGCGCAGGTGAAATTTGAAGCAAAAATGGTGAGAAAAATATCAACAATGTGTGCCGTTATGCGAACTCTCGGTATGCATCGTAAGGAAAGGTGACACGTCAGAGATTTTAGTCTGGTTATGAAACGAATAAAAATCTAAGAGCATTGACAAATGTTTCAATTTTCATATTTTGCCATCCTTAATTTCTTGTGTCACTTATAGTTTCTGTCTGTTGGTGCCACTGATCTGATGTTGTTTCTAGTGATGTACAATGCGCCTGTTACAATCCTTATTTGTTGTTATTGGATCTTGGTCTCTCTTCTCCGCGGACGACTGTACATTAGAATTTTTAAACAGTATGTAGACTAAGGGGTCGATGTATGGCAATATACCATCATAACCGTCGAACAGCAGCAGAAGAAGAAGAAGAAGAAAAAGAAGAAGAAGAGCAACAGCAGCAGCAGCAGCAGCAGCAACAACAACAACAACAACGACATCAACATCATCAACAACAACAACACTACACCAACAAAGCATGAAAAATATAGTAAAATATACAATGTCCAAGTGGATTGCAAGCCACTCTTTAGACTAGTCCCTTACCTTCCAGAATTCTTAGAATTGTTTAAACTATATGGATTATTGCTCAGATACTTTATATATTACAACAACCGACCAGCCACAAACACCGTATTTCCAGAGTGAATGAACCAGATGTCCCACACAGCGAAGAGTCAAAGTATCAGAATCAGATCGCAACAACCAATCAGATTCCTATTCATAAATTGACCGCCTCATAAAAATAACTATATATGAACTTATGTCCTGGTTTATTTATGTGTTTGTACTGACCTGCCCTCGCTGGCTGAATCTCCAGAGCCAATCATCGTGAGTCTGGTGGAAAGCTGTCCAGCGATTGGTCCGTGTTACACCAAGAGAGATGCCGACTTCCAGGTGGCGCTCTACAACAAGGATCTCTCCGATATGTGTGGGTAAGAGCTACAGAGACACCTTTGTCTGATATTGTACGAGAGGCAGTGTGTAAGAAATGGAGAAGGGAAGATGTGAGAGAAGAGATTAGACAGGAAGAAAGACAAAGGTGACTGAAAATAGATAAAAAGATTACATGTTGTCCTAATTTACTAATCTCTTAGGGCGTAATTGGATCCGTGTTAAAAGCAGGCATTTAGAATGTCATGGAGAAATGAGGAGAGTGAAAATAGTCCAAGATCTGCACGCATATATACATGTACATCATAGGGTATACAGAGAAAACGAGAAGAAATATAAAAAATTAAGCAATATCATCAACAACGACGACGACGACGACGACGACGACGACAACAACAACAACAACAACAGCAACAACAACAACACATCAACAACAACAAACACGACGACAAAGCTCCATTACACCACCACCACCCCACCACCATTACGACGAACAACGACAACATTATGGACAACACAATTCTCCAAATCATTAACTTAAAATGATTTTATTTGCTTTTCATGGTGCCAGTGATTTTGACATGTTCCTCCAATGTTTCGAGTTGAAAGCTTGTGAGTGTGGGAAACAGGACGATCCTGATATGAAAATGGTCAACACATATGAGAAACAAACTTACTTAGACCAGTGCACCATCGGTGAGCTTGGTGGTGGTTGTTTTTGTAGTTGCGATTGTGACTATGATGAAGATGATGAAAGTGGTGGTGGTGGTAGTGGTTGCGGTTGTGACCATGATGAAGATGATGAAAGTGGTGATGGTGGTAGTGGTCGCGGTTGTGACCATGATGAAGATGATGAAAGTGGTGGTGGTGGTAGTGGTTGCGGTTGTGACCATGATGAAGATGATAAAAGTGATGGTGGTGGTGGTGATGGTGGTGGTGGTTCGGGGGAGGTTATTGAAGAGACATAGTGGCGACTATGGTTTGGAGATATTGTACTGTAAATGTTGTTGCTAGTGGTAGGGATCATAATAGTCATCGTGGTATTGTCAGTAATGTGATGGTGATATTATATGATGGTGCGGATTGTTACCGAAATGAAGGTGATAATGTCTTTTGAAACATACACGAAGATCTGAATGTTCGGTATAGGGTGTGCGTCAAAATTCGTTGACGCATGAAATAAAGGAAGTGTCGGCATTTTAAAAGCGGACCGGATTTTAATATTTTGTCTGTTGTTTGGTGCAGTCTGCATTACACTACCACTGGAGCAGGACGATGCCGCGGTGGCGTTTCTCCATTAGTAGAGTCGCAGTTTTTGCCTCAAAGATAGTGCAGAAAGTTCAGTGCTAATTTTATTGTTAAAAATTTGTTTGGTATTCACTGAATTCCGACTTTTTATTTGTGACATCATTAGGGACTTTTGCAATAAACGAAACGGTCGGTCAGTCTTATAGAAGCAAGACAATATAAAGCAACAGACTAATTCCAATGTCTTTTTCTTGTATGCCACAGTTGGCTCTAATGACAACATGGGAATAATTTTCCTTGAATTTTAACATTTTCTGGTGAGATAACAGAGATTACAAAATATTACCACCACCACCACCACCACCACCACCACCACCAACAACAACAACAACTTAACATCCTCAACATTGTCTTTCCATGTTAAGAAAATGGTGGGTTGCTATATCACATCTCTCTTCAAATATCAGTTTTGTGGAAAGCGCCGCTATAAGTATATCCACGTCAAGAACGGAAGATTTAGACTAGACTAGTCTCTCAATGTAATGAAGTTTTTGAATTTATCTTACAGTTCCTGGTGTGCAAACACTTATACCTGAGATCACCTGTGGTGAGTTGGCATCTTTTAAGTCTACTCTCTGGTCGATGTTGTTTGGTTCACTCCTTACCATCATTACCAACATAATCATATTTTGTACTGTCTCTCTCATCGTTTTAATCGCCGCCATCGTCATTGATATCCTCACTTTCTATCATCAGCAGCATCAACATCGGCACAATCGCCATCATCGTCACTGTTCTCATTGCCGACATCATTAAGATTATCGTTGTTGTTATGTTGACCATGCTGGATCGACATTGCTGGATCGAGGGAGTTGCGAAAAGTAGAACAGAGAATGCCCTCCTCGGTCCAGTGAATAATGAACTACTAAGTCATTCATAAAATGACGGACTAAGATAACTGACTGTTACAGGTGTCTACCACTATCACCATCGTTAACATCATCATCTTGCTTATCATTCTCTCTCTCTCTCTCTCTCTCTCTCTCTCTCTCTCTCTCTCTCTCTCTCTCCCCCATTATCAAATATTCATTATTCATTTACTTTTCATACTTCAGGAAAGACATGCACCCTGTCTGACCCTGGTATTGTATGTACCCAGGAATTTGAGAGAAATATCGCTATGAGCTCTGCAGACGAGGATTTTTGCCGGTAAAAAGAACTTGCTGGACTCTACCGTGTTTGTCATCCAGCCCTTTTTGTTATCTCTTTCCTCTCCTCCTCCCTTTGCATCCCTTTTCCTTGAGTTCAAGACAGACAATAAAAGGCAACTAATCACATTCATAATATTTCTCTTTGTCAAGAATTTCATTAAGGTAAATGCAGACTAGGATTCTACAGGATATCATATGTTGGGATGTATTACGTCTTATTACTTTTCAGAAATGTCATCCTTTCTGTTATGTTGAAAGTCTTCTTTATCGTAACAATTCCCACCTTCACCTCTTCCACCACCCGCACTGACAACATCAACACCACTACTGCCACTCTCGCCAACATCAGCATGTAACCACAATAACCAACATCACTCATTTTCCTTCTTTATGTAACACCACCATCACCTTCATCACCATTGATTATGAGTAATATATTAAAAATATATATTCAGGAACTGTCTACCAATCGATGTTAAACAATTTAATAATTATAACACAATAGGGAGTAAGAATTTCACATTAAAAAAATCACAATTTAATCAGAACCTCCAGTGGTAAAATTTGCCAAATTTTCGGTCGCTAGACCTTCATCAGGGCGAATAAAATACTATAATATACTAATGATATAATATACTAATATACTAAAATACTATAATCACCTTCATCACCATCATCATCATCACCCTACTTCCCTTCCCTTCCTCCAGACACCTTGCCAGCTACGCGAGATGTTATGAAGATGTTGNTCTCTCTCTCTCTCTCTCTCTCTCTCTCTCTCTCTCTCTCTCTCTCTCTCTCTCTCTCTCTCTCTCTCATTATCAAATTATCATTATTCTTTTCCTTTTCATACTTCAGGAAAGACATGCACCCTGTCTGACCCTGGTATTGTGTGTACTCAAGAGTTTGAGAGAAATATCGCTATGAGCTCTGCAGACGAGGATTTTTGCCGGTAAAAAAAAAACTTGCTGGACTTAACCGTGTTTGTCATCCAGCCCTGTTTGATATCTCTTTTCTCTCCTTCTCTCCTTGCACACCTGTTTCCTTGACTTCAAGACAGACAATAAAAGACAACTAATCACATTCATAATATTTCTCTTTGTCAAGAATTTCATTAAGGTGAATACAGACTAGGATTCTACAGGATATCATATGTTGGGATGTATTACATCTCATCACCTTTCAGAAATGTCCTTCTTTCTGTTATTCTGAAAGTCTTCTTTATCGTAACAATTCCCACCTTCACCTCTTCCACCACCCGCACTGACAACATCAACACCATTACTACCACCCTCGCCAACACCAGCATGTAACCACAATAACCAACATCACTCATTCACCTTCTTTATGTAGCACCTTCATCACCTTCATCACCTTCATCACCTTCATTACCATAATCATCATCATCACCATACTTCCCTTCCTCCAGACACCTTGCCAGCTACGCGAGATGTTATGAAGATGTTGTGTGTGAGTGCAGTCTCTACCAGATGAGATCGGTCTACACAGCACTTGCTGTGGCCAAGTACACTTTTGACGTCAGGTCGGAATGCCAGCGATTTCCAAGTACGGAGTCTTTTGCCTGTTTTAACAACAGACAATATAATACCACGAAGTGTTGAACTATTCACTACTCCATGTTTTTAACATTAGCCAGTTCGCCGTACGTATAAGAGCTATTTCTAATAGGATGTACATGTACTTCTATGTCATATATAGCGATTAGACAGACAATATCAGAGGTACTTCCCCCACAAAATACGATTTAAAGGTCTCCCTGATATGAAAAACAACAACAACAACAACAACAGTATAAGAACCCCCAGAAGGCTCACAACGACGACTGAATTTTTAATTTTAGTTTTGTCTTATAGATCCTTCAATATCGAACATCGAGGCAGGGCCATCTCACAAATTTCCAAAAATGTACTGAAAAATGACAAGAGGAATAACTCATGACCACAGTGGTCCCGCCTCCCTCCTCCCTTTTAGGTCTACGGTTACTGCCAAATGAAGTTTAGTTACTTAACGGTAACTATAGATTCTAACTGTCCTTCAACAAAATTAAATATGTGTTTGCTTTTCATAATCTACATTCTCCATCGTATTTTCGAATGTTTCTTTACAGATATCGTGTTTCCAGCGTCGGGAGAAGGATTTCCCTGTCCAGGTAAGAAGACAAGAGGGAAGTAACTACAAATCACTTACACAGTGGGACCTCATGAACTCGAATTCTGAGAGTCCAGTCTATTATTTCCAGTTTATGAAGTGTACGAGTTCCTGGATCAAATATGACATAGAAGATAGGGGACTGAGGGAGCACAACATTACACCGAGTGTAGTTGGTTCGAGAAAGTGAGGTCCCACTGTGTTGGCGCACTGTTATATTGAACTTTGAATTTTGGAGCAGATGGGAGATAGAAAAACTGTCTTACTCGTAGAGAGAAGCGACAGAAGATCTTTGGAGGAAGATAGTCCTGTCTAACAAGTGTTGTGGCCCTCTGACTTCCTGACACTCTAAAGGGCTGGACCACACTTAGATCATGACTTCCAAGGGCCCTTCTCTTGAATTAAAAAAAAATGCTCCGAGAGAGATTCGAACCCACAACATTCCGTTTTAAATTGCTAGCAGCAAATCCCCAAGACCACCGCTAACCCATAAAGAAATGAAGTTCAGAAGGAGGTAGGGGGTAGGAAGAGAGCTGGTTGAAGACAGACAGACAAACATACAGACGAACGGATATTTATATGAATACCAATATACATCTCTAAATGCATCATTATTATTGTACGTTCTGAAGCTGTTTTGTTATAGCCAGTGATGTTAAGGAAACAATCTGACACTCACACTTTTTTGCACGTCTGTTTTCCTGACAGCTGATACGTCAGTGCCTGCTGAACAGAAGGTGTTGACCCTGAAATCAAGTCAAGGTAAGAAGACAGAGACCCACAACCTATAAAAAAATATCGAGGACATTTACTTTAAAAAATAATGCACAACTGTATTAATGCTTCAGGAAATAGATCCAGGTAAACCGAGAACAATTATGTCTGACACATATCTTAAAACCAAATCACGGTTAGCTTTCGTGTACAGGGGCTAATCTAAACAATTTATGTTTGTTTTTAAATGATCTTGTTGAATTGAGTGCTAAATTGTTGTTGCTTTGAACAAATTTGTCCCCCTTCGTTTCTCCTCACCAGTCATAATGTAGAGCTTATCAGGAATATGGATCTCATCACAGTTTCTTTTCCTTTTACTTCGACACTATAGACTTCAGTAGTGAATGGTTCAAATTCTTATCATTAAGTACATGATCGACAGTAGCCAGCAGCTTGTTCATGGTGGCTGCTTCATCGCAATATGATAATAATAATTATTATTATAATGATGAAAATAATAATGATAATAATAATGCCGTTTACAAGTCTCGTATCCAGGATGATGCCCGCTCACGCGATTTCACTCTATTATTACCCCAGCAGACCAGGTCACTCTAGAACTTTCTCAACTGCCTGGGGAGTATACAGTCCAGCTGCCATATACATGCGCCGATCGTTAGCATTCTGACAATATCTTTCACTCCCTTTAGCCGAGTACTCATTTTACAGACGGGTGGACTGAGGAAAATGTGAATGAAATGCTTTCCCAAAGCACCTACAACATGATGGTGATCGGGAATCGAACCCACGACCTTTAGATCTTGAGTCCAGCATCGGAAACATTCGGTCACACTGCTCTATTATGAGCATACGAATGTATATATATCAGCTTATTGCTCTATTACTTCGGCAATGACATTTTAAGTTAACTAGTTCATTTTCTCCTACTATCAAAGAAATGTTTACTGCAAGATGATAACTCACTGGTGAAGGATTCTGACATAACAGTCCACACCCGTTTATTCGCAATACACTTAACTCCCTTTTTTGCCTAATGGCAATACTTTCCAGAAAACTTTACAGATTATATCGAAATCAAAAAGTGGAGCTTAACACATCCTCGGCTTAATTTCAACATGCCCTGCCTTCCCATGGCGTTGCGGTTTAATCGGAGTCGACTTGTAAAAGTCCAGTTTTACATCACACTCCATTTTCCATTTTGTCCTGTTTATCAGATGAGTTCGCTCTACAAGAAGAGGAGGTATGTCCAGGAGTGATTGAGTGCTTCCGTCAGTTTGACGCCGCTGGTTCCACTGCTCTACACAATAAAGACCTACCTGCGGTTTGCAGGTAAGAGATGAGGAGGAGGAGGAGGAGAAGGACGATAACGATGATGACGGAAGTTATTTATGTGTGTAAAGATAATGTTAACGATAATAGCGTTGGAAATGGTGATGATGAGCATTGGTGGATGGCAGCGATGATAGATGACTACATCATTAACCAATAAACTAAGAGTGATAGTCACATGATTTGGGAAATAGTTTAGAGTAGGACAGATGACATATCTTAAGAATAGAGTCTTGTCACAGAGACTCCTTTTGTGGATGGTCTCGTTGAAGTCACAGGAGTTAGAATTAAGGTCCAACTTTCTCTGTAACATCACGGTAACGCCTCACCCGAAAATATCTTATATGTGATGACAGTGATAATGACCGTGGTACGATAGTCAATTTCCAGATTTGGTATGTGTATGTCAGTGGACATGTCAAGTTAATGGCATTTAAGTTCGTCTATAGTCGCTGATATGTAGATATCATGTGGGCCGTTAGTTAGAGCGAAAAGCAGATGTGTAGAGCCGGCACAGTGACCAAACAGTGAACCCTCATTGGGAAAGCTTCCAGGTTCGTATCCTATCGGCCATGAGTTGTCCTGCGATTTTTTACCGCGATGTTTAAAAGACACCTTCCTGTTGTCCCCCGAACGGGATTCAAGCTTCGACTCTGATATAAACTGTATCGAAAGAAGCTATAAAACACTACTGAAACTCAAACAACTATACCAGATCAAGCGGAGACTGTTCATGAGCAAGATATGGGCATCGTGGAATAATATTGATGTTTCACCTCATAATAATGGGAAACATACCATCTGTTTGGATATTTTGTAGGAACCAGGCAGACAAGTCATACTGGCGTCATGTGATTGTAATGAACGTTTGTAAATTGCCATAAAGTGCTGGAGAATCCACTTGGGTACTGTTGGATTCCAGATATCATCTTTGCTTCGGCCAGAATAAATAGGAGAGCCAAGAGCACAATCTCTGAAAGTAACAGAAGGCTTTTTCCCCCCTTCCAGTCTGTGTCTCTACTCGGCCTGCTTGCAGTTCCCTTTCTACCGCGCGACGTCGTCCATGTGTCCTGGTGAAGTCGCAGAGTGATCCCAGTTGCTTCTCTCAGTCTTGCAGTCTATCAGTGTCCGTTAACCCCTTTTTCAGCTCGTTCTCACTGAGTGTCTTCCCTCTTGTCCATTTCTCCCCAGGGCCATGTCTGATGAGATCAAGTGTCTGGAGAACAAAACGTGTGAATGTGGTACTCTCTACAGCAGATTTGTTGGTGTACTGCAGGCCAAGAGAAACGCCATGGCCATTTCTTGTGGAAATGATGGTGAGTGGGGCCTAAATGAGAGTACGAAGGAGGGAGAGGTGGAGGAGGAGAAGGGATAGAAAAAGGTGGCAGAAGGCTCAAGGAAAAAACAGGAGGGGGAAGGAAGTGAAAGAGAAGAAGGGGAGAAAGAGGGAGAGTGAGATAGAAAAGAAGGAGGAAGTAGATTGCTGTGAAGGGGAAGGAAATCCAGGAGAGAGACAAAGAAGGAGAGAATGAGGAAAAATAGAAAAGGAGACGGTGAAAGCAGAGAAGCGGTAAGAATAATATGGGGAAAGAAGATGGAGAGAGAGAGGTTAAAACAATGAAAGAGCTGATGGAAATGGAGAGAAACAGACGAGAAGGAAAGAGAGGAGAATACAAAAAAGATGAAAGAAGCCTGGAAACCTCATCTCTGTAAGTGAAGAAAGTCTCATGCCACTAAGCTCTCAGGATATATCCTGAAGAATTTCTTTACGTAGGAAAGTTTTTGCAGCTCTGTTTATTTGTTCTTTCTTGACTGGAGCATGACCGATTTGCTTCCAGTGCCTAATCCTACAGAACAAACATCAGGTGAGAGCCATAGTTATCTAAAATACCGCTAAGAGATGCTCAGAATCTGTGTACAGTTCTGAAGGAAGCATCAGTACACGGAATTTTAGTATCATGGCACTCAACATAAAAGCATCTACCTGGTTCTCTCTCAACAGTTATTCCTCCTCCTCCTGTGATCCAGTGTGAAGGTCAGTATCGATACTCTCTGTTCCTGTGCAAATATATATGTGACTAAAGTAGGATTAATTCACATGATGATATTGACTCTGCTGATTTTTTGAAAGAAATATGTTTTGCAGCTAACGATACAATGGGTTCCACTTAAAAGCAGTTATCTGTTAATGATAACAATTTCCAAAAAAGTAGAACATTTTGTGTTAGGAAACATAAAAAAGGAAAGGGCTGCTCAGTCTGGAATCGACTAAAGTGAAACCCAGCAGTGTCTGGATGTCTGGATTACCACCGCTACCACCACCAACACCATCATTATCATCACCACCACTACCACCATCACCACCATCGCCACCACCACCTCCAGAACAAGAATAACATCATCAACAACAACAACAACAACAACATCATCAACAACAACAACAACAACAACAACAACAACAACAACAACAACAACAACAACAACAGCATGAACAACAACACATAAAAGTTACATGTATGTTTGAAACCGTCATATTGAAATGTTCCAGACAAGAGCGCGTGCAAGTCACCAGAACCACTCAGTGAATGTAGTAACTACCTAACGAGAGAAGCGCCACCTGGGTTAGACCCTACCACAGTGGCATGCCAGTGAGTCAAAACATATTGTTTGATGTCAGTATTACCTTCTGAACTTCCCCTGAAATCTTTTTATCTTTTTTCTTCTTATATTTCTCTCAACAAACACAAAATACTCTGAAGATCTTGCACGATGCTGCAATCGAAACTCACTATGTAAGGGTTTTAGATCTGAAACGCCTGTGCCATCAGCAAAACAGCATCTTCAGATCCTTAAGCACACGGTTTGCCCATTGTTGCCTTCACTTTCTTTAGAATATGGTATCTCTACCATCTTCAGATTGTACTTAGCACAAATTTGAAACATTTGTGTAATGGGTTTAAGCAATAGAAAGAAAGTACATCATGCGTTATATTAATGTTACTATAATGTAGGCCGTCACTATCACCAATTAAACCTTCAACTCCTGCAACTACACCATAAACAGCAGCACCGCCGCTACCATCACCCTTATATCTATCACCACCAAATTTTCTTGCCTTCACTCTCCCATCGAGATCAATAATAAGGTATATATATAATGTCCCTCCCCCTCTCTCTTCCTGCATCCACACCCACTTTAAGAGAAAACCTGTTGCCTCTTTACCAGACGCCGTTCATTTAGTCTCCAGCTCCTAATATTGCATTCTTGGAATGTTAAAAAGCCTCCATCGACCAGTATACCACCTTACCTACTCTTACCACCCCCCCCCCCCNCTCTCCCCCCCCCCCCCCCTCCCCCAACCTTTCCAATGAGGTCCCCCATTCCTATGTCACTGACTCACAATATCCTTCCACTATCACTGTAGGAACTTCCTGGCCCATGCTCTGTGTGTTGAGGACATCGCCTGTAGATGTGGGCTGGTCAGCAACGGCTCCTCAGTCTCCGCCTATGGCATCTACAAGTTACTGAACAACAACGCGGCAGATTATGATAAAATGGGGTGTCTGGAAGGTAGATTCTAGCAGCAGGGGCGTGGATGGAGATTGCTTGATATCATATTTATAGAAGAATTATTGTTCGCATTAGCATCTCCATCAATATAATTTCATTATTACAAATTACAACCATCATCACCATCGTCAACATTATCGTCATCATCACCATTTTAATCGATAATAATACAGTAATAATGATAACAATGATAATAATAACAACATTGTTTTAATAAAAGAGCATTGACGATGGAATCTCTGACCATTACATTAACTCCGCCTGTTGAACACTACTAAATGGCCATTCAGCATCGATGTACTAACTTAATTCTTACGGTGATAAGAGATCTCATCGTTATTGCGCGAGCTCTCGAGTAATACTAATAGGACAATTAAAAACTTATCACACCATCCGTTCAGAATAAAGGTGGCACATTAATCTTACATATATTTGTAAATATTAAATATGCATATTTCGAAATTTCGAAGCATATTATCACGAGCTCCTTCTTCAGGATAAAACTTCACAGTCATCATCAACTTCCTCATTCTCGAAATCTTCACCACCACCTTCGACAGCAGTGTAAACATTCTCAATGAATGGTTTTTAACAAAATTGAACTTGTCATTCAATTCACCCCTTTGCTCTTTGCTGGACATGCTGAAAAGTTTTGAAACCTAGCAATACTTGTTTGCACAAATGTCCATAAAAACAGTAGTCGCTGACGAAGCTATGAGTCTCTAATACTTCATACATATTTTTTTCAGTCAGTGGCCCTATCCGAAATACGCCCGGGATAGACTGCCCTAGTGAGTATTCCTTCCTTCCTTCCTTCCTTCCTTCCTTTCTTCCTTTCTCCTCTTTCCTTCCTATTCATCCTCCTTGCTTCTCATATTCCTTGCTATTTTAACTTTCTTTTACCCTTTCCTGCCCTCTTAGAATACTTTCCTATTCCCCTCACATCCAACCACCAATATCTGCATTAAAATTTTATAGACTATAATCTATTTGCTTTCACTCCCTTGCACTCCACTTCACTGCACTGCACTGCACTCCAATCCACTGCATTCCACTCCACTCCACCACTATATTTCACTCCGCCCCGCTCCGCCCGTCCCACTCACTCACTCACTCACTCACTCACTCACTCACTCACTCACTCACTCACTCACTCACTCACTCACTCACTCACTCACCCACAGATGCTGGCCCAAGAGACGAGTCCAAACTGAGACTGACCTTATCCTGGACACAGTGTAAGTTTTGTATTTTGGTTCCTGTTGCAGACACTTTAGAAGTGGCTTATTTCGCGAGAACCTAATTTTTCGCGAGCCCCCGCTTGTTGGTTTCTTACGAGTGTAGAAGTATTGAGTAATTCGCACTGACATTGAGGGACTACCGATAGAAACCTCTGATACAAAATATTTGACTTCTATTCTTTCTCAGACTTGCAATCCAGAATGGATCATGTACATATAATTACTGATAGTAACTTGTAGTAAGGCCTTTGAACATTTTGAACGAAACTTTTGTCGCGAAATTTCACTTCTACAGTATTCAAAATTTCTGTTACTGCATTTTTTCTGATTAGACTATAGCGAATTCTTCACTGCCCTTTCGTGCTTCCTGTACTGTAATCCTTTCCTCAACTGCCATTTTTATTCTAGTACCTTAGTATTTTCTGAGCTCTAAACTCCTCTGTGTAAATTTTGCATTCTGAGCTTCAATCGAAATTCTCCACTCTACTCCATCTTGCTGTAAGTTCTGTGATGTCACTGTCAGCTTCCGTTATTTTCTTTCGCTGTTAATCACTTGACTGCGATGCCGGCGAATTCGTCCTCTGTCAGTGTTATTTTATCATGTCTTTCTGATTTAACATGTCGGAAAAATAAAGTTTCCAAGATAATAATAGCTGAAATCAGTATCTATATGTCATAGCCGGATAGAGTGTCAATTTTATCTACCATTTTGGATGCCATTAACATTGTTAACTCAGAGGTCAATTGATTATAGCTCATTTGTTAGCTACGTATTCTTAATTCCACGTCATAATTATGTTTATTTGTTATCCGTGGCTACTCTTATGCTCAATTCTTATGTTTTCTTGCTAGTTAAAATACAGCTTAGTCGATCCTACTATGTCTCAGCATCTTTGTACTCTTCAGCTGAGGAGAAGAAAATGCTGGTGGCGGAGTGCCCTTCCTTGGCGACGTGTTATGACCAGGATGACGTCATCAATGCAGAGGCTTTGTATGAACAAGACTACAGACGCGTGTGTCGGTGAGATTTTGTTGGAGGATATATCCAATGTTCATTACTATAATGATGACCATTATAAACTGTCTACTAGTCAAATTATCAACACTTTAATATAATATGAACATCATCAATAATTAAAATCCACTAGGAAGACATTTTCGAATAAGAATACTACAAGCCAAACTTTCCAACCTCTGAAGTTTTTCTTCAGGGTTAAATATCAATGAAATACATGTAACCATTTGATTACCTTCAAGATGTAAAATGGATGTTATTCAGATCCTAGTTTGTTAAGAAATGAGGAACAAATGAGAGTGTTAAATCTCGCAGTTCGCTTGAATGTTTAAGCACCATCATAGCAGAAAAATCAGTATAACTTTCCAGAGGTTTTTTGCGGTGGGGTGGGGGTGTGGAGAGAAGGGTGCGGAAGAGAGATAGAACAAAACCCTCCCTTGTAACTCCGCATCTTTGAGGTATTGTACAATTATAATATTTGAATTGTTTTTATGAATATAACATATGTGTTTTGTAATGTTACTTGTTGTTTATTTCCCCGTTCTCAATTAAATGTATAAAAACCAGTGTTTGTTTTTACGGTAGTGTTCTTTTGATTCAGGAGATGTCACATTATTATGTCTTGCAAAGAAATTTCATTCAGGAAATGCGCGTATTATCTTAAAAGTTGACCTTTGCCCTCTGTGTTCTTCGTATCAGACATGTTATATCAGGAGGTCGGTGGTCTCTAGAACTAATGCTTTGATACTGCAGTTCCACAACAGCACGACCACATATTGGTATTCACCATCATTACCACCATCTATTACAGCCAGCTCCACAGCTACCACTCCAACATCATCATCACTTTCAGTGCCATTTTCACCATCTCCATCAAGCCCACCACCATCACCACAACGTAATCTGTCACTATCACCACCACGATCACCATCAACCTTACACTACGTACTCCCCAGAAATCAGCTGAACAGAATCAAATGTGAAGAGAAAGCTTACTGCCAGTGTGGCTGGAACGAAGATTCGGCCAAGTCGCTTTCACTGCAAGAAAAGATTATATCTCATAATGCTGAGTGCTCAAAATGTGAGTTACAGCCTTGTGGTCTCTGATGTACACATCTCTTTGCAGTGACTCAGCAAAGCCATTAGAAATTGTTCAATGCACGACAAACACTCGAGTGCTAATTTCTGTACACATTAAATCAAATTATGTACCGCGTATGTTTTGCTAGAAAGCGAATATATACGAGCGTATATGCATTTAAGAGCTCTTTGATCCACTTTTATTTGAATTCTAATTGGCACTTGCATCATTTTTTTGTCAATAAACCACAGTAATCATTTTGAAAGCTTCAAACGATTACCAAGAAAAAGAAAATAAATGTTTGTGTACAAATTCATGAATAGGTTTAAGCTTTTTTTATGATTTTGTTTCAAAATCAGTCTTTGAGATCCATCTGTACATTCGCTCAGTAACTGTCGTCTTCTTAAAATGTGAAATGAAAATTTTAAGTTACGGTTTCATTTTCAATACTATAACAACAGCAGCCACAGCAGCAGCAACAACATGAACTATTGCACAACAATAAACGGGAGCCTAACAGCAATGTAAATAAAATACAGCAATAATTTCCCTTCCTTTTTCCCAGTTGCACCTCATGGGACTTTGTTTCGGTGTGACGGTGAGTAGCAAAAATGAGTAAGTCTTAGATCTACAGTCTATTATAACAGACGCTTTTTTTTTAACTGGAGGGAGAAAAGTGGAGAGGGGGCAGACACTTATGCTGGTCACCGGTACATTATATGATGGCTTTAATATTTAGAGATGAACATGCTGGAGGTGGGGTTGGGTGAGAAAGAAAAGGCAGGAGGAGGGGAGGAGTGTTGAGCTGATTCCTCTTAACCCCAACACCTTGAAGCATAAATAGTGTGGTACCAGGCACGTGAAATGTGCGGGTAAGAAGTGGTTATTTATTTTCTCCTTTCTAATTCTCCGGGGTTCACCTACTTAAGTGGACTCTTGACTTATTGAAGTGTGACTTATAACTGACCACATGTTTTGTTCGAATAAACACAAGGTAGATTATAACAACTTTTAACGTTGTAAGTCACTTGTGATACGTTCTTAGTAATCTTAGACAGGGTGAAACAATATCAGAGCCACTCGTGAGATTTTCAGCAAAGGCTGGGTTGTCCCAGTGAACTGATTTCTTTTATTCATATATGATATTAATACCTCCTCAGAGAGCGATGTATGTCAGAAGGCCAAGACTACGGACATGTGTGTAGATAAACTACCTCAATCAACTGACCAACCAGCCAAGTGCACGTAAGTATCATACTACTATGGAAGGGTATTGCATCATTTTGCCATATAAAGATCTTTGGTCCCAATCCAGTTGGAATAAGTCAGAGCACACGTTTTATTTTCTTTTTCGCTTCCCATTTAAACTGTAGGGCGACCACGTCCGCAATCCATTTGGGTATCATATGGGTTCTCCCCATGTCATCTAAGAAAGGGCTAACCAGTCTTCAAACTCAGAATCCGGGTTAATTCATGTTTTGTTCAGCTCTTACCCGTGTGAATCCCACATGGTACCCCGATATTGCCTATGTGACCTGATGATATGAAAGCCATGATCTGTTGTGAGAGAGTTTCACATGGGTATCATTTGGCAGTCTACATGTGAATGGTTTATCTGGAACCCAAATGAATCTGTCAGCAGAAAGACATGAGATATTGAGTGGTGCTCTTGAGGATTAGAGTTTCCAATTATGTCCAACAATATACTTGGAGTTTGTTTCCGGGGCAATCTAGTTCAACATTGTGACTTTAAGCTGCGTTCTTAGGACAGCTAGACTATTATTCAAGAATTGTACTTTACATCAAATCTCATGTTCTCGAAAAATTTGCCAACTGGCTTTAGTGCTCGCAGTCCGCAGAGCCACCGATTTCTTAGGGCGGGTGGCCCGTCCCCTCGAACGCAGACTACCCCCGTGGAGTGGCGAGTCGGGGTAGCCAGCTAAGACCTCATTGCACCCAGAGGCCCGAAAGTAGGCCCAATCATTGACCAGCCGGCACGGTGATCCTAAGCGGGGATAAGCTACGACTCCACACCCCCATGTCAATTCTTGTCCGGAGGTTACCACCCGTCCGGCCCCATAGGAGTTCATAAAAAGCCTCTTTGCAGCTCTCTGGTCTCCCCTCCTGTGTTCTTTGGAGGGGCGACTTGGCGAACTCGGTGGGCGTGGAATTGACCACACGAAATGATCAGTCACCTGGCTTTAGTGCTCTGAGTATTCCTGAATGTTATTAATACTAATGCACTCGAGGACTTGACTCGTCCATAAAAAAATCGACCTCATAAGATCCTGTACTGCACAACCAAATAAAGAGTTGAATATGAAATCTGTATTTTCCGCATTCTGGGAAAATACCTTGCAACGTTTTATGTTATGAAGTCCATGTAGGCGTATAGACTAATACATTCATGTAGTAATAAAACTATGGTGCGATTCATAATCTATGCCATTAAATTTTGAATAACGTAAGAAACATACCACTTAGACTTTAAAGAATTTCTGAATTAATGTCATGAATGCAACTATAAAGAACTTAGAAAATAATTACATCTAAGAAACAAAAACACCAGTCACCTGACCAACCTAAAAAGCATTAACTCGCTAAATTTTCTTCCCCTGCAGTGGATACATTAATTACCTGTTTTGTGCTCACGATGTGACGTGCACGTGCGGACTGGTAAATAACGGCACCGAGAAGAGTGCTGAAATCGCCTACAGGAACGTGTCCAAAGTTTTCTACATGATGTTCAAAGAACAGTGCTCATTTCAGGGTGAGTTCTTTGTGTTAATTCCGTGCCAGTTCTGTTGC
>JAWQUT010000066.1:1322868-1360087 GCA_033807755.1 Ellobium chinense | reverse complement strand
TCTTCGGCCAACTGAAATGTCCTTCAGCCAAATGTCCGTCGGCCTAGTGTCCGGCCACGGACGTACATACATGTCTGTTCGCTTTGTTACATATTATAGCTCTTAGACATGTCGGTCTGTCCCGGAAGTTGCATTTTCATGCCGTAGCCAAGGTACCCTTACGTCATATTCCTACAAGAGGGATTGTTCCTACGTACAGGTAATGAGGTCATGGTAGTCTGGTGTTAGCAGCATTTGAGAAACATGACGTAGCGAAAGGGTAAAAAAATATGAGACAAATTCTCGATAGAGACTAGTGTGTAGGTCAGATCACTGAGCCAAATGTCACATTTGTATGTATACAAATGTCTTTTTTTGTTGTTGATTTTGATCAATATAATAGTCTAGTATTATTGTGAGTGCAGCAGCTCAGCAGAACGTATCAATGCTTAACTGCATTTCAGGTTTATTTGTTTGTGTTATTGTTGTTGTTGTTTTTGTTGTTGTTATAACTGTAGTAGTCGTATGATTGCTGTCATCTTACTATTTGCCACAATGAAGTTGATAGATTGGTCACGCAGATGATGGTGGTGGTGGTTGTGGTAACGGATGTAGCGATTTTGTGGCAGCAACGACAGGGATGATGAGGAGGATCAGGCTCCTGTTACCGCTGCTGCTGCTGCTGCTACGGTTGTAAGTGGTTGTGGCGGTGCTGCTGTTGTTGTAATGGTTGAAAAGTGCTAGATGACGATACCTTTGGTCCCCGCACGTAGGTGTGAAAGGCCGACCCAGCAATGGCACCAGGAAGTTGTACGCCAATGTATAAGAGAGTCCTGCCAAAGGACAGTGCAAAAAAGCATCAAAACACACGGAAGTATGCGTAGCATTATACAGGTGCGATTGAGCAAACTACTCTACTCTACTCTACTCTACTCTACTCTACTCTACTCTACTCTACTCTACTCTACTCCACTCCACTCTACTATGAGACTGTATTATCAACTAGTATCCTAGCTTGTTCAAACAACGGATAACGGTTAATGTAGACTGCGATCTAACAAAAAGGAGTTGGGGATGCCTAGATGAAGACCGCACCCCAAAAAAATATCAGATATTTTCGAGCTACCCGGATTCACTTCCGTTTTATGCATTGATTTTTTCCACAATCCTTAGCACTGTTAACGCTCATTTCTTTGCCTAACCAAACGTGATGCTCTAGATCAAAGACAGGTCGTTGCGCCAGGCTTCAGCTTGCGCTAAGGGTCACTCATCTGGCTTCCCTAGAGCTTGAGATTGATGTTGGTGGAGGAAAACAAGACAAGAGTTTTCAACATGTGTAGGCACATACAAAAACGCCATTTGGCGAACGAAAAGCGAAATGAGTGACCCTTCACGCAAGCGGAGACCTGTCGCAACGACTTGTCTTTACTCTGGTAAGTCTAGTAGTTCTCTCGTTCGAATAATTATACTAGATTTCTGGCACCTAGGTTGTTTTTTTTTTCTCTCGGCCCTATAAACAAAATGTGCTGTTCTACAAATTCTACTGTGATTTGGGAATATTTTTCCTGTGAAAGTTAAAATACTCCTTTTGCTCCATCTTTTAAGGGAAAGAAAAAAAAAGGGNGGGGGGGGGGGGGGGGAAGAACATCGCCTAAAGTTTTCGCAAATCTTTTTCAAAATGGTCATTTTGCCTTCTGATTTGGTCTCCAGTTTTTCATTAGGTTGGTTTTTACCGCGTGCTAACACACATTATTTTTACATCTACAAGGATCAAATTGTAAATGAAACTTTAAAAATGGATGCTCTGCCAGATCTTTTTGCATATTTCTACATCCTGAATTTGGCCGACAGGGCCCCAAAAAAGGGGAAGTTTTTCATATATTAACGGATTAATTGGTTGTACAAAATGAGTGATTTGGCCTTCTAATAATAGGTGCCTAAAACCTTACTATGGACACCAGTGAGCTGACCTGAGAAGCGGCACCCGTCCGTTGACAAACATTGAGACAGTCACAGCCGGGTTGAGGAAACAGCCGCTGACATGGGCGATGGTCCAGACCACTGTGGCTACAGTAAAACCCCAAGCCAGAACAACGGAGGCCATGCTCAGCTCCTGGAATCGAGGCAGTCAGTGGCGGCTGGTCATGACATACAACTGTGCAGCGCCTTGTAAAACTGAACTTAGAATATCAGGGAAATTATAACAGACAAGACAAACACCCCATTTTACAAACGGGCAGGCAGGCAACGCACGAGCGGCGAAAGAATACCTAGCGCACCGAAAGGCATCATAGACGAATGCATTAGACTCCGTGAAAAAGTTGGACGATTGGCGAATCGGGCGGAAGAGCTTGTATTTCGTTGCTATACACATTCTTTTTTTTTAAAAAAGGGTTACAAAAATAAAGAGGACTGATGTGTATAGTTACTTTTTGTGTATTTTTCTACGAATTTAGGTGAAAACCGCATATTTTGACATTACGTAGTTCTCAAGAAATCTGTGACACAAATTTGGCTGAAGCGTTTTATTAATATAGATGTCCAAAAATACAGTGACCAAGGAAAAACTTAGAAACTCTTCCTGTTCAGTGCATTTCCATTGTCTTTCAGCTTTTCGTTATCCTCTTCATACAGCCATAAATTCTTGTTGCAGTTATTGAAAGCAAGAACAGTGGGTATGACATACTTGCTGTAGGTTTAGGTTTATGCCGATATTTGCATAAACAGCGGCCAAGGGGGTAGGGGGATGGGTCGGAGTTGCAAGGATAATTGGGAGTCACGAACCGTCCCTAGAAGCAGCCATTTCTGCGTCATCAGCAGATGTATACTGTTTGATGAGCATCTAATTTTCGTGATTTCCGCAGGATGGTCGCATCGCGAGGTTGCCCATTTATAACTAAACCGGGTTAGTTGATGTTATTTTTCTTTCAAAGTAAGTCTTAAATAATAACTTAGTCAACTCTCTTCGACTATCACTACTGTGTCTAAAAAATCAGCCTTCACCCTAGATAGGAAAATGAAAAAAGCGAGACGCTTCTGAGACTAATGGAGGTGGAAGCAGGGTGTGATGCTAACCTATAGCAAGAGTGAAAAGGAGGGGAGAGAGAGACAGAGCTGTGCTGTTTGGCCTCAATCGGTGCTTAAAAGGAGCGGTCATTTCATTCTGTGGGCGTTGTAAACAAAGGCAGTATCCGTCTCTAGGCAAGCCAAGGTGACTGCGAGTGATGCGGAAGAGGTGGAAAATAATGCATCGACTGCGAGAGGTGTTTGCTTTACATTATAGCGTTGCCTCATTCCCTAGCATACAATACAAACCACCGTTGATTTTTCCAACATTCTCCTCCAACACAAGGCCATTGATAGATCTGGTATTTGTCTTCGACAGAGCTATGAATAGCAACTGTGCTTCCGATTTATCCCTACTTGTCAAACTGTCTAACAAACGTCTGAGTTCAGCCCATTGTATGTACACAACGGGTATAAACTCCACTCACTGGCTCCCGGAAACAAAAACGAAGAAACTGAAAACGGATCCGAAGATTCCCCTATTACCCAAGACCAGTGAAATAAAGCAAAACTCAGCCTAACGTGGAAGATTGCAGGCCAATGTGCAAAATGATGCTTTAGTTGTGAAGATATGCTTCCCCACGTCATGGAACCTGTTATTCTCAAACCCGGAAGTGTTGCATGGACCTCATTGTGGTTACGCTCAGGCAAAATTTGGAAGAAAAATCACTTGTAAGTATTTCCGCATGCAATTAGTGAGCTTTTTTTCATTCGGGTCGCGGGGTTCAATACTCATTTTGATAATTTGGTTGAATGAACTGCAGCATCAGAAGTTGGAGATCATCCATCTCACAAGCTGTCATCGCCCGACCCTAGGGCAGCCATCTCTTGGGCTCCCATTCTTTTTTTTTTTGTCATCAAAATTCTTAGAAAAAGATGTAAAAATTGCCATGATTAATGAAAAAAATTGTTTTCTTCATAGCAACACTAGTCAATATGATTTTTGTGTCGGGTATTTCTCCCAAAACACGCAGCCCTGATGTAAGGAATTCCGAATTAGATTCACATCTAATGCTCATGTCTCAACGGACATTAGGGTTGGGAACTCGCCTTAACTGGTGCTCGTATAGGTATTAGCGTTAGGGTTTAGGCCTAGCGCACACTAGCTGTGGTGCCATGCCCCATACATGGCAATTCGTGCCTGCCAATTATTGAACACATCGTTTTACCAAGCTCAACACAAATTGGGTGAGGTAACACGCGTGTCAAACACACGCGCCACGTGTGGCAGATTTCAACACAGAGCAGTGAGGTAAATTTGGCACAGGCTTGTTACGGCACAAATTGTCACCGGGCACAAACTGTCGCTAGCGATTCAAATTGTCGCCGGCGACCAAAAAAATTCTTTATAACAACACTAGTCTATAATTATTTTTTGTGTTGACAGTGCGGGAAAAAATGGAGGCGTTCTTACTGCTGTATTTACGACACAAACCAATTTTAAAAAAAAATAGACTACTTACGGGTCAGATGGAGGAACAATCTGCACTATATCATCTGCTAAAAGGATCAAGCGAAAAGGGGGCAGGTGGTGCCGTGGGGGAGGCCATATGGTGTATAAAATAAAGTAGTAACAGCTCGGTCACCCGATAACTTGACGGTTCGTAACATAGCACCACTTGCCATGTCCCAACTTGCCATATGCTATGTTCGCTAGGCCTATGAGAAGTATTAGTGTTGTCGCGGTCAATGACTTAAGGTGAACACAACCAGGGCTTGGACGGCCAAGCAATCAGGTAGGACATTTCTATCAGATTACAGTTTACAACAGGGTTGGGTTAGAGGGGAGGAGGGAGGTAGGGTTTGGGTTGTATGAATAGGCATGAATTCCGGTTAGATGCGTGAGTCTCATACGAAATTCCTTCCATCCTGGTTCCCTGCCCTCTCACCGCATCAGTCCCTTGTTCTTTTACTGGATTCAAACTGCAGCAGCCCAGCGTCACCAGCAGGAAGGTCCCATAGAATTCGGTCACCAGCTGTCGGTAAAAGTGCAGGTGTTTGAGCTCGTCGATTCCAAACAAGTCTGGCACGTTGGTAAAGACCTGCTTCTGTCCCAGCTTGATTTGGTAGCCATACGATTTCGTTTGCTTCAAGTACGCAGACTGGAATCCTGATTTGTCGGTCACCCCTACAGACACCTTCTTGGAACGCTGCAACGCTTGGATGGTGTCCTCAACCTGGGATGGATCAGGCATCGAAGCCGTGTATTCGGTGACCACACTCTCACTTTTGTTAGTGGGATCGGTTGAGGTTGAGGGATCAATCTTGACTGGTTTTGTTCTTACCCACCCAGAGATAGTCATGAAAAAGAGGGGCATTGTCGTCCGCAAGAATAAATGAAATGTATCCGGTGAGAGACCGTGCATGAATTTAAATCGGGAATACCCGGAGGAAGTATGTGTTGTTGCGAAAAACGTAAGGGGGAGGGGGAGAGTGTGTGAGTGAGTGAGTGAGTGAGTGAGTGAGTGAGTGAGTGAGTGAGTGAGTGAGTGACTGACTGACTGACTGACTGACTGACTGACTGACTGACTGACTGACTGACGGACTGACTGACTGACTGACTGACTGTCTGACCAACTGATTAAGTGTGACCTTTCTGTAAAAAAATATCTCTAACTGAAATCTAGGCATCCACAAATTCCATTTTATTGATTCTTGTACCAAATTAAGACCACATTATAACAAGGTACTGGAAGAAGAATAAAATAGAGTGCAGATCTTCATAGAAACGTGAAGGTAACGAAGCTAACGATTTTCCATCTTATTGTGGTTCAATCTGAAGAGATCATGACTTGATTTTATCTTTAATAATAAATTTAAAAAAAAGAATCGATGTCTTACCATGCATATATATTTGTCATTAAAACCTGATGTTACAAACCAGCACTTTGTTTCTGTAGTACTGTATTTGAGTATGGAATTGTGTGCCTTTCCTGATGGGATGAGGGTGTAAGTGAATATGCTCCACGCTGTGGGTGAATGATGATGGGTCTGTGAAGGCAGGTGTGTATGAGTAACTGCAAGAGCTGTTTGCGGCTTTTCACCATGACTCCACGGGACGTGGTGGCAAAGGCAAGACAAACCTATTTCCTCTCTTGGATGCAATTTTTCGATAAACTTGTGGCCGATCATTTGGCCGAACGGATATTTGGCCGATGGACAATTGAACGATTTTTATTGTTGTTTTTAAAAAATATTTTTAGGTGGAGGTGAGGAAAGAATACAGGGGTGGTGTTTGGATTTTATTTTCACCAATGTTTATGACATCGTAATCCTTGATTGCAGTTTGTATCAAACTGTAACATAATATATCTATACATATGCATTTTCCTCTTTTTCATAATGTGTATATCAGAGTGGTGTTTAAGTTTAGATTACAAAATACAAATACAGTAATTTAGGCATCTTGTGTACTCATAATTTCCATCTTAGCACAATTATCGATTATGTGTATCAAGTGCTTACAACATAACATTGTGCTTTCTCTATTGAATTCTCATGAAATCATTCTTCTTTAATAAAAATTCAGCAAGTGACTAAAGCATATTGTATGCGCTTTTATATTTTCCATATTTCATTTACAACTCAATAATTAATTTTCTGGGCTTGAGTATCGATCACATGAACTTTAGTGATAACTTACACTCGCACACTCTCTGACCAGAAAAAGAAAGTGCAAAGAAGAATGAACAGAAAAATATGCAGTAAAGAATTTCGGCCAAATATCCGTTCGAACAAATGTCTGTCGGCCAAATGTCCGGGAACCGATAAACGCCAAAATTCAAATGTTAGAGGAGTGGCATTTCATTTCACTTAGCAAAATGATTCTGTGGACATAAACTGTGTTGATGAATGCCGTGTAATGTATGATAGTTGAGTCTGTTGCGGGAGAACTTTTTGAGCTACAGTATCAAAAGTTTCATCCATGTTTGTCCCAGATATTACTTGGTGCGAAAGTCAAACGTTGATCCTTTCGGAAAAGTAGAGCACAAATTCTCTCGTTAGGAACATTTTGTGACATGCCTGAACAACTGTCTGCAATCTTCTCACATGTTCTCCTATCAGTGAATTACACTGGAATATTTCGTAGTTTCCTATCGTATCATGAAATTATTGAAATAACAGTTCTGAGAGTTTGATGTTAACAGACTCCTAATTGGACAAAATAGAGTTTGATCATATGTCCTCAGGAAGACAGTAAAAAATCTGCCCTTTGGACAGATTATGTAGAATGGGCCTCAGATTTGTGAACATGCCTGCAAATTAGCAATCATTCTCTCCTGATTTTCTCAAATAAACCTGAAGTTTGGATCATTTACTTCGTTTTAGGTGTGGCCCTCTGTGCGGGGCACTTGTCGTTAAGAAACTAGTTAGCTTATTTACGTCTTTCGATGTGTCAGTGCGTAACTCGAAAACGAAAGGAAAGCCGTATATTTCAAACATGACTTTCAATAAGCTCGTTGAAAACTGCAAACTATTAAAGAGAACGTGAAATTTCTTTAAGGGATTCTATTGTGTATTTATATGTATGATAATAATGCAATTTTCTACATATATGTATTATGCATTAGATGGTAAGAAATCCCATCATTAATGGCCAAGTTCTCCAGTAGCACTACAAGCAGTACTATGACGGTAAAAATATGACTAGAACCAACTTGAGACTACAGGCCGAAGCTTATGCTATACAACTTTATGTCTTTTTGCCATTTTTCTCTTCAAGTGACCGAGTGACACAATGATGATAGCTGCAGTAAGTGGCAAAATACTGATGACTCAAATTACCTTACTGCCTGTTCGTGAAGGTTTCTCAGATAGTCAAAGTGCCAACAGCCAAAATTAAAAGTAAACAGAAATACTGCAAAGCTATGTGACAGTTTGTGTCTCTCTTGAAGGGGCAAGGGTGAACTGCACAAATTTCTTTCACTACTCTTCTGTATGTCATGTATCAGGACATCAGAGAGGTTACAGTATAATAACTCAACATTATTAGGTATGAATAAATTCCCACACTGGATTGTAACACTGAAAAGATAATGTCCATGAAGACCACGCAGCGCTTCCGAATGTGGGGCGCTTTGGTCACATGACGAGTGTAATAATGCATCATCATATCTTATGAACCATGGCTGCTTCTGTTAAGTGTTCTTCGACTATGAATTGACGTCATTTTCAGTATGATATGGGCCATACAGACAACGGGCGGAGTCTTCTGTCCGGAGGATGGCCTTTTCATACTCAAAATGACGTCAAAGAAGACCTAAGTAACATGGCCCATTTTGCACTTTGGCGTTCAATCTTTCACATGACGTTCCTAGCGAGTTACACAGAGTTGTGCACAAAGGCATGTTCAAGGCATACTTTAATTTAATCATTTTTACTCTACGCTCCCTTTAATTCTCTAAAGTCTTGACATGGAAAGTTGAACGCCGAAGTGCAAATCATACAACAGTTAAGAAAATGTGTTACCTTCGTCACGTGACCATTGGGATGCGCTTCATAGACCTCATCTTCCTTTAACATTCAGAGGGTTAGAAACTAGTGATCTGCAAACTTTCATCTATGCAATATGAAATGTTTTACTGGTGTTATTCGGGGAAAAATATTGTTCCAGTATGAACCATACAGGTAAAAACTTGTGATCTGCAAACTTTCTTCTATGCAATATGAAATGTTTTAGTGGCGTTATTCGGGGTAAAAATATTGTTCCAGTATGAACCATACAGGTAAAAACTAGTGATCTGCAAACTTTCTATGCAATATGAAATGTTTTACTGGTGTTATTCGGGGTAAAAATATTGTTCCAGTATGAACCATACAGGTAAAAACTAGTGATCTGCAAACTTTCATCTATGCAATATGAAATGTTTTAGTGGCGTTATTCGGGGTAAAAATATTGTTCCAGTATGAACCATACAGGTAAAAACTAGTGATCTGCAAACTTTCTTCTATGCAATATGAAATGTTTTACTGGTGTTATTCGGGGAAAAATAGTGTTCCAGTATGAACCATACAGGTAAAAACTAGTGATCTGCAAACTTTCTTCTATGCAATATGAAATGTTTCACTGGTGTTATTCGGGGGAAAATATTGTTCCAGTGTGAACCATACAGGTAAAAACTAGTGATCTGCAAACTTTCTATGCAATATGAAATGTTTTAGTGGCGTTATTCGGGGTAAAGATATTGTTCCAGTATGAACCATACAGGTAAAAACTAGTGATCTGCAAACTTTCTATGCACTATGAAATGTTTTGCTGGCGTTATTTCGGGGGAAAATACTGTTCCAATATGAAGCATACTGGTCAGAAAACTAGTGATCTGCAAACTTTCTATGCAATATGAACTGTTTTAGTGGCGTTCGTTATTCGGGGTAAAAATATTGTTCCAATATGAACCATGCTGGTCAGAAAACTAGTGATCTGCAAACTTTCTATGCAATATGATATGTTTTAGTGGCGTTATTCGGGGGAAAAAAAACACCACATGGTTCCAGTGTGAACAGTGCAAGTGAATTCAAATTAGCCAAAGAGTCTCATCATATCTCTTCTCTCCTTGTATACCCAGCACGGGCCTTTAAGGTTTGCCAGTAGATTGAGGTTTTCCACTTCTCGCCCTATGACGTGTTGCTGGTCCGTCTCTGTGAGGAGTCGGCCGAGGTCTTGTATGTGATGTAGGTCGAGGCTAGAGTGCCACTGCTGCCGGGGTTGCAGTCCACATTTGGCCTGGAGAGGTAATGGAGACCAGTCGATGATAAAAGCAATGGACTCTTAAGAAGAGAGGATTGCATCTCGTCACAGTCAGGGGCAGTTTGCCATTTGAGTGAGTTTTTTTCAAGACAGGAAATTAACTGTGTTAGACAACGTCAAAAAAAAAACAACAACCAACAATGCCTTTCTTACGCTTTAGGGTTTGTTTTTTTTAAGTGATGACTTTGTGATTTACTTTACACGTAATATTTGATGGATGGTTTGGGTGTAGCAAGACAAACAAGTTCAGTCTGGTAAATTACCTATATCTCAGACAGGCAATCTGCGTATGATTGTGGTGATATGCACACGGCACGCTACCCCTTCCTCCTATGTAAGTTGCCTAAGCATGCGCAAGTTCTGGGCTGTGTCAACTTCTTGAAATGTGCCGGACTTCCAGGTTTCAATCCCTGCCCCAACNCCCCCCCCTCCTCTCCTATCAGCAGAGGCCCCTGGGAGAGTCCTATAATCTTGGTCTTAAAGCATGAATACACATAAATCTTATCTTAAAACATACTCGGGCTGGCTGACACTGGCACAGGGTAGATCTGATTGTTCGACTTCCTTCATACGTAATATATCAGATGAGATTCCCGCACAGAGTCTGATTTACTGTTAATGACAACATCAGTGAAGAGAAAGCACATATGAGATAATTCCTCGACAATGATAATAATGTCTAAGGACTGTTTCAAATTTGCCTGTCTTCTGCGTTTGAAATAAGAGCGCATATTTTTCCTTGCGTCCGACAGTTTATGAGAAAATACAGCTGGAATATAAGGGTTTTCACATTGTGCGCGCCGCCATCACTGGTGTTGCGTGACAGAAATAAAAAGAGATAGGCTAGCAGACGACTGGTCCAGAGAGATTGCGCATGCGTCTGCACCAATCGTCCGCTAGCTTTTCTCGCTTTATGATGTCACACAGTACTGGTAATGGCGGCGTAAGCAGAATGAAAATTCCGACACTTCAGCGCTGTTTCTCAGAATTGGTAAGGAGGAAGGAAAAGGTACGCCGTTTAAAGTGTTCGACAAAATATGTGGATTTTTTTTAGATTATAAAGCAAACATCTACCCCTGTCCTTTTGACTCTCACCAAAGTCATATGTATAAATGACCCTATATGACAAAAAGGTACCATAAATCGTAACTTGTCTATTGATCATCTGTTAGAAGCGTAAAACTCTCATCCGCTTGCTTCTTCTTTTGCTCCCTCTCAGTTGTTTTCTCTTCATTTATCGTTCCTCCTTTTTGACTGTTCTGTCTCTGTGTCTTCAGTGCGCTTCATCTCCGCTCTTTCTATCTTCTTCTCTCATTCTCTCATTCAGTCTTCCTGTTTTACCTTTTCCTCGCATCCAATCCACAGCCCATATCGTATACCAACTGAGACGACCGGAGCGCGATTCTGCCCACCTGCCTGGACAAGTGATATAGTTCCATGTCACTTCCAATACTACTACTAGAGGAGAAGAGAATTCGATCAGCTACGAGTCCGTCCACCTTATTTCTGGAGGAGAGAGAGAGAGAGAGAGAGAGAGAGAGAGAGAGACAGATGAGGGCAGTTTACATAAGATACCTTTATATACACTTGGTTGACACATCCATGAACGACGACCAAGAAAAGGCGGGTCTGTGTCCAAAGTAATGGAAACAGCAAAATACTACTATCAAACGTCTCAAGAGCAGACCTCCATCGTTAAAAATTATTGTACGGCATGCATCTTCAATACATTGAGACGTCATCAGAAGCAATGTTGGCTCGAAACCAGTCACCACGTACATCAAGAACAATAAATAAAATGCCTTGGACACCTGTTAAGAATACTTACAAACCAATCACCATCATAGACATTCAACGTGTGATTTTGTCTGTATGTTAAATGTATACCCTTGCTTTAAATTACTCAATGAACATATCTCAATCCCTTTCAGTTGCTCTATTTCTATTTCTATTTCTATTTCTGGCTCTGGGATATGTATTCACTTGCCTTTCTTTGTATGTCTTTAACTTGCATTGTCAGTCTTGAAAAAGTGTCCTACACGAAACGTTGACCATTTTGTTAATAAATTCATTATATATTTTTCAGAAAGTTTTGTGTCATTGGACAGAATCATATTTAGTTTTATAGACATTCAACGCAAAATCATGTGTCCCAAAGCCAGGAGAAGACCAAGAAGACATCACAACGTCATAGTCGTAAGTACGTTTCCTGTCTCAGAAATGTTCAATGGTATTGACATTGTTTCCGATCTAAAATAACCACATTCTAGTTGGTTTGTAATAATTGAAGACTGCTCAGTGAGCATTGATCAATATAATGATGTCTTCCAGCCAGTGGAGATGAGGCGGATGTGACTAAACAAAGAACTGAGAAATCAGACTCACAAGGTGAGTAGGACAGACTTGTGTCACATTTTTTGTTTGTTGCAGAAATCGAGAGTAAAGTAATTTTTATACACAAAAATATCAATTTTATGGGCAAATGGTCAGAGACGTTGAATTTAAGATATAAAGGTCGTGGGTTCGATTCCTGACCACGGTCGTGTTGTAAGTGCCTTGGGAAAGCATTTTATTCACAATTTCCTCAGTCCATTCGTCTGTAAAATGTGTACCTGGCTATAGACAGTGAAAGATATTGTCAGAATGCTAGTGATCATGGACTTCAAACGGCAACCGCACCGTATACTCCCCAGGGAGTTGAGAAAGTCCTATAGTATGGCCTGCTGGGATAACAATAGTGTGAAGTCGCAACTGCCTGAATATGAGACTTATAAACCGCATTATTATTATTATTGTTATTATTGTTATTATTCAACCAAAAAGCGACTTCAGCCCTGATTCGGACTGGCTGCAAGACAATCAGATCTGATACTTAATCACTCTCAAACCCACATGCGGAGGAGATCCGGGATTCTGGAGTCAACAGTGCCGGTGTCCCAGGCGAAGACGACCAGGCCGAACGAGTGAGCTTTCCGGATGATCTTAAGATCCTTGACAATCTCCTCGGCCAACAGGTGCACGCCTAACAGGTGCTCAGACACGGCGAAGTGGACCGCCGCCTCAAGAGAACGCGACCGGACGTCGTAAGGCTCCCAGAAGTCTGGATTAAGGCCCTTGGATTGAAGAGTAAAATTTGTAAATGAATTTTAATCCACGCCTCTTAATTGCAAATTCCACCTACTGGCGACTTTGGGTTTTTAGAAAACAATATAGATCTAGTTTGTAGTTTTGTTTTCAGTGTAAAACTCACAGGATAATAGCAAGACTCTTCATTGCAATCTCCTCTTTACTGTTGTCATCCTCCTCTGATAGATCTTGTGGGCAGCATGTCGGTTGCTGTTATAAGAAAATGGAAGGGGGAATCTGAGCTTTAATGTTGCTTAATCAGTGCCAACTTAAAGCTTATGGTTACAGGCCTGTAATTGTACTTTCACTTAATTGTACTTTCACTTTGTGGTCCTACAACATAGGGGGTATATTTCATCTCCCCTTTTCCCTCTTTTGGCATGCCCTGCTTCCAGTAATAAGGGCTCCAGGGGGGGAATTTTGATATCATGGAAATCTGAGTCCATTTTACTTTATTTTACCAGGCACTATTTAGCCCTGGGCTGGAACTGCCAGGTCAAGGGTGTGCCCAGGCGGAAGAGGAGGGGTTTGGCATTGACCAGTGAAAAATGTAGGGTCTGTTTACAAATAGCAACCAAGCTCAAAATTTCAATGGGCTTGCTAGGGTTGGGTAAGTCTTAAAATTTGGGTCACATAATGGGCTTCAATCTGGTATGGGTCTGGGTCAAAGCTAAAACTTTGGGTTCAGAGGGCAGCTCAAAATGTTAATATAGCCCATAGAGGAAAAGAGGGTCCAATCCCATTACAGGTCTGTAACCTTATATTGTTTGGCGGCTTAGACGTCACAACATCACACGATGTCCTTACCCAGCTTTGAAACAGCACTGGGAAGCGGTTTTGTTTTCTTTGCAGCGTGATGCACGTGTCGGCGTCCAGGGAGGTAAACATGATCTTCCGTTCCTCGTGGTAGGCAAAGACCACTTCCAGGATACTATCCACCACTTGGTTCCGGTCAAAGTAGTCCACCGGCTCCGTCCCCCCAGTTTCCAGCATGGGCGGGAACTTGACCTGTGGTGAAACAAGGCAAAAGAAGACCTTGACATGTTTCATCCCAAGACTCCCGCCATGGTATATGTATTACTACTATTACTTTCCCACATTTTATAATATAGAAAACATGATTCGCTACTCACCTCCATACGTGCATTAGAGCGTCAGTTTTAAATTGCATATCAAAGTGCTGAATTGTTCAATTTTCCCTTTTGAGGGTGATGATCTTAGATCGACTGTCATTAATTGCGACAGAGTTAGTTGTCTGACACCAGATTTCGCTCATGGCTCTTAGATACCTCTTTATATGTTCATAGGGTTGTTTGGAATTATTTTTTTCTCAACACAGAATTCTGAAGAATTAAGGCACACTTTGATGTCAAATAAAGCCACATTAAAAAGAAACCCCAGCGTTCAGTTATATTATTTTTATTATGGCTTGTCGCCGCGAGCATCAACAAATATTAACGAGAAAAATCTGTGCAGTTTGCAACCAGGGGTGTCAATTTGGCGTTAGGGGGCCATATTCCTCGATTGGTTTGATCACAATGATTTTGCTATTAGCAGAAGAGTAGAAATGTGTGTTGATGTGGCATGACTTGTATTGCCTCCTCCCCTCCCCATTTCCCAGCTGGTGCAATGATACTTCAGCTAGTGAAAAATAAAACACAAACCCACAATTCCTACCTCGATGAGGAAGCCAACATTTTTATCCACGTGCTGTAGAACTTCCTGCAAGGTCGGGAAAGGCTGGAGTTCTCCGGAATTTGCACTTTCGTCTTCCATCTGTATAAACACGCACGTTAGGTTAGGGTTAGGGTATGAGTTAATGATCGATGGAAGTGATCGGGTTATGCCTCATTCCTATCGGAGTCTAGTGTCATCCCCATTACTCTATCACAGCAAATTGATCAGCAGATCATCAAAGGAATCGATGTATAAATGAATAAACGGATGAATGAAAGGACACTTACCAAACATGGCGAAGTAGTTTTTTTTTTCACTTATGACTAGCCCAACCCTGGTGATCGACTTTCGATTGTCAGAGGAATATGATTGGCTGATATTCTCTGTTATATTGGTTTTTACTGGCTGGTTCATCTTTTACCTCCAAAGGTGAGATTTCATGACGTTATCTCATTACTATTGTGCTACCCTGGAAGTGAACATCACTAGAACTGAGTGCTCAATAAACATTTCTTTAAAACGTAAATCGGATTACAGTAGTGTGACAAAATGTTCATCATTTTTACAATGATGAAATTAATTATGATGATAACGTCGACAAGTGTTGATGAGGGGGAGGGATGAGGGGGAGGGAGGTGGCAACATACTCACAATGTTAATGACACTGTTAGAGTAGTCTGTCAGCTTTGAGGCTTGAAGCTGGGCCACTGTGAGCTCTTTGATGGCTATCCTGTAGATCTCAGGTGCGCCTACCCGCCTGGTCTGGTGAGTAATGTAGATGAATAATTCGTGACCCATGACCGGAACCTGCAGAAGAAATGGAAAGGATCCACCTGTTATTTAAAAAAAAAAAAAAAAACTCGCTCGGTTTTCCAAGAGCCATTCCGCGGCCATGTTCCCCCAGAATTGGAGTGACATTTTGTATGCAAGTTGCTTTTGCCACAAAGGTGGTCTCTTTCTATGTTTTAATAGTCCAGGTCATCTTGAGGTATTTTTTTATAAATTGGTTTGTGTCGTAAACAAAGCTTTGGGGGTTCTGAGAACGTCATTTTTTAAAGTTTTGGTCAAAGTTGCCGGTCAATAGTGTCCTGTCGCTCCAGAATGAATCCAGCCGGTTTTCTTGGCGTGGCTCTCAGCTGGTTCCTAACGTTATAGTCTGGTCGAATGGTAAAAAACAAACAACCTACAGACGCAATAATCCCTACAAGTAACGTTTTTCATGCATATTCCTCAAGTCTCCATGTGAACCACATTTCTTATCTCTGGTGGACAATAGCAGCCATGCTTGTAAACTACGTGCTAGTCGCTGTGGTTTTAGAGTACGGATCTCCTCTCCAGCCAATCATGGCGCTCCGCAACATCCGGAAATAGCTACATGTATTAATTAATGTTTCTGCAGATTTGTAAACATTCTATGTGGGAAAGGGGAAACAGCGGTGAAAGAGAGAATGACCAGGAGGAGGGAACGTGAGATAGTAAGAAATAGAAGCCCTAGAGAAATGAAATGTAACATTACCTTATCTTTACACAATTGCACATGAAATTTGACGTAGTCCACGTTGTGAAGGAGCAAAGCGGCTCTGAAGGACGCAATGGTGTTCTCTTGCACATAGACAATTTTCTTGGTTCTTGGAACAACGGAGAAACCAACAGAGTTCATTACTTGAGAGACAAACTTGGAAACAATTATTATATCATGATTAGCAGGTTACCCGTTCTACGAACACAAAGGAAAGGAGGATAAAAATAAGATCATTTGAGATAGATTTATGAGGAACACAAAGTACAGGTGATAGGAGAACATAATATATTATTTGTCCGCCCAAATGAACAAAGCTTCACCACACCACATGACGCGCGATCTGAGAATGCAAGTCACGATCACCAATGTCGTGCGATCTGAGAATGAAAGTTCCGTCTGAGACGGAAATGACGGACTTGACGGAAGTACATTATCACGTCGTATTTGCAATCATTAATTGATAGATGATAATTATGACTCTATTTCTGAAAACTATATAAGTTTTTAAAAAAAAAATGCTTAAACCACACACCGTTTTGGTAGATTTTACATACGTATGCCAGGTATCATTCCTCTTGTGATGCATATTAAAAAAAACCTCTGCTGGAACAACGTTGGGCCCAAGCTCCATTATTATATGATATAGGCAAATAGCCTGTTGCTGGGTGACCATTTGCTGCTTTGAGACGTAAACCTATCAACTATTCTGATCTGATAAAATAGATTCTTGCCTAGGTTTGAGCCAAATAAAATCGGCAAACAGTGCTTTCTGTGGATGCTTTTTAATGCATTTTTTTTCAAACTTTTGCTATGATACTGAACTTGTAAAGACTTGCAAAGTTTTCATTTCGGTGCATTTTGTTGAATGTGAGCATCTCAGACGCATTCCTTTTTTTTTTCAAGAATGAATATTCCAATGTACTGTATTCCAATTCACTTGTCAGCCATCACAACCCAGTCTTACATTAATTTCAGCAGAAAACTTTCGCGAACTAGTTGTGTAAAAATTGTCTTCAAACGTACTTGGAAAGAGTGACCCTCGTCTGTGGTAGTGATTTAAACTGACTTTGTACATAGCAAAGTTTACTAGTCTACCTCTCCAAAGGGAAAGTTGTGGAACGAGTAGGCGAATGAGATAAAGAAAACAAACCGTGAACCTAAATCGAAAGCTTGGTACATCGAGAGCAAATGTGTATTGGCAGCGGTGTGATCTCACATTGAACAGCTCTCGTGTTTGGAAATTTTGCGTCATTGAAAAAGCCGCTGTTTCGAAACTTACTTATGGCATGTACCTCGTATAATCACTTACTGGTGTGCCGGAACTAACTTGAAGGAAGTGTCACTGTGTAGTTTACGAGGACATTCCCAGTAGTTTTGGTAACTGATCTGACAAGAAGAACAGAGTAAAGTAGATGAATGACTGGCCGCAGTATACGGGGGTTGAATTGGAATGATGGGGAGGGTTGTTTTATGTATTGTATGATGGCGTATATGAGTGCTAGTATCCTCGACTCACATAGCTCTGGAGGACGAGTCCTCTGTGAAGGAATAGCGTGGTGTGTACATTTGTATGTGGGAGAGAGAGACTACATGACACGAGGAAACAGCTAAAGAGAGGAACACGGTTGACAGATGAAAAAAATGGTCTGAAGACAGACAGGCAGGCAGACAGACAGACAGACGACCAGACAGACAGCCAAATAGAGAAATGTAAGAATGGATAGATGGATGGATGGATGGATGGATGGATGGATGGATGGATGGATGGATGGATGGATGGATGGATGGATGGATGGATGGATGGATGGATGGATTATATATCTGACTGATTTTATCTATACAGAAAAAAAGTAAAGCTGGTTGTAACGCTGACACTAAGGGCAGCACCACACACAAGAAGAAGAAGAAAAAGAAGAAGAAGAAGAAGAAGAAGAAGAAGAAGAAGAAGAACAACAACAACAACAACAACAACAACAACAACAACAACAACAAAACCAACAAAAACAACAAAATGGTGACGGGAAACTTAACCTGACCTTCATATCGAGGTGAATATCCGGCAAGGGTGTAATGAACATATAGTCCACTTGTAATTCTCCGATGGGAAGGGCGTTTGCTCCAAATATAGGAGTCTGGTATGATGGCAGATACCAAAGTAAGCTATATATTACAGAGGCGTAAAAACTTTTAAATTAGTTACAGAGCTGGCCATTCTAAGGATATTAGAAAGGGGAGCTGAAATTATTCGTAATTTTTGTTTTTCGCCTACACCCAGGATGAATGAGGCCACCCAGCCCCACCCCCAACCTAAATAATAAAATATTTATTGGCGTGAGTATTCGAACTGCCCAGCCAAAATGCCCTTTTCAAATAGTTATCAGCAAGGTCCCCACGTTTCTGTAAGTTTAGCATGGAAAGGGACCCAAGTATTTTCTCCATGTGTTAGACTTTTCCCCGAAATAGTCTGTCTACTAATGTTAGGGCCATAGCATCTTTACCTAGATAGACCATACCCTCTCAGACTGCATATTATGTAAGTTTGACTTTACATTCAATAAAATTTCATATCGGTAAATTCACTGGAAAACGACCGAATGCATGCGAGGGAGGAGTGTAGTACAGTGACCTACCAGTTTTGTTGTGTAATCTTTGATCAAAGGCAGTAAGTAACGACCGAATGCATGCGAGGGAGGAGTGTAGTGCAGTGACCTACCAGTTTTGTTGTGTAATCTTTGATCAAAGGCAGTAAGTAACGACCGAATGCAAGCGAGGGAGGAGTGTAGTGCAGTGACCTACCAGTTTTGTTGTGTAATCTTTGATCAAAGGCAGTAAGTAACGACCAAATGCATGCGAGGGAGGAGTGTAGTGCAGTGACCTACCAGTTTTGTTGTGTCATCTTTGATCAAAGGCAGTAAGTACGAGTAACCGATCACTTTGCTCTCTCCCTCAATAGGGACGTAAAACTCAAATCTGCCAGAACGGATGAAAGTTTAAATACAATGATTCTCATAATATCTCTTAATTTTCCTGGTCCTGTATCTTCTTTTCATTCGGCATTTCTTCTTTCCACACCATTTTCCTCCCCTCTCCCCTCCCCCCCCCCNCCCCCCCCCCTCAAAAAAGTCCCTCCCTTTTCTCTTCCGTTCTTGTCCTCTACATTCACTCTTTTTTTCTCTAATCCTGTCTTTCCGCGCCTCGTTCCAGCCTTCTGTCGCCATTCTCCATCTACTATCCCTTGTCCACCTTTCTCTTCTCCTTTCTCCCCTCCCCCTTCTACTCTCGGCTCTCCTCCTTATCTCCCTTCTTCCTTCCTATATACTTTCTCTCCATTTTCTTCTCACCTTATATTCGTTTTTCTCTACAGCATCTTCTTGTCCTCCTCTCCTTCCTCTTTTCCTTCCTGCTTCTTCAACCCTGTCCTCCCATTCTCCCTTCCCCGGTAATCTTTTTCATCCGTTCTCCTGTGTTCTCTATCTTTCTCCTCATCTCCTCTTTGTCACCCTCATTCTCACTTCTCTCTCTCTCTCTCTCTTTCTCTGTCTCTTATTCGTTCACCGTTTCCTGGCTGAAATTATTGAAAGGGGCATAACTCTTTGGCTCTAGCTCTGACGCCCGACGCTACGAAAGGAAGCATGAAAGTACTCCATCTTACACACGCACACCCACCCACACATACATACACCAACACCCACCCACCCACACACACACACACAGTCTTGAAGCCTATCTAGTCTGGGATTTGTGAGCTGGACTCTCAGGTCGGGAGTTCTGTGCAAGATGTCCTTGGGTACTCCCAGTTCCCCCATCCAACACAAGTGTAAATGAATACTCAGGTTTCAGGTCAGGGGAAGCAGAATTAAGGCGCTGCACTGCAACGACTAACAATGACTTTATTTAAGATTTGGTCTGAGATAATGCAATGTATATTATATGCACTATTGTAAAGGTATGCATCATGGATGAAATGTATGGTATTGTCGTAAATATTTCTTTACGCTAAACAAAGATGCATTTTGTCTTTTTATATTGAAAAAAAAACAATGAAGACATGACATTTGTTCCAATGGAGAAATTATTTTCCCTGCCATACACAGCTCAAACATAATGCACAAAAAGAATAATATACGTTATACATACAAAATGGACAAACAAATAGAATAATACACATAATACGTATAAATATACAACATCACATATCAAATGCATAACAAAGTCATTGCTGATTGCCGCGTTGCGATGCGCTGATTCCCGTAGTTCTTAAGCCACACACTCTTATAGAGTTGAGTGGGATGAGGGTTGTTTATCAATGCAAGAACTGAATGAATGAATTACAGCGCAGATCGTCCAATCGAAAGACAAAGCCACAAATCTCAGACTTGACAGTGATCAGACTGTAAAAACGACTAAAAAACCGCACGACCTTGCCGCCCATTCTCCCTCACCCCCCAGACCCGCCACTCCTAAGCCCAAGTCATCACCTGAATCCCAGAGCCTCGGGTGTGATGGTACAGATATGAAAGCTCAGATTCTCCCCGTTCTTGAAGAAAATGCCATCACTCCCCATTAAGCGTGAAATACAGAAAGTGTCGTCCACCTAATGAANCTGGCTGAAATTATTGAAAGGGGCATAACTCTTTGGCTCTAGCTCTGACGCCCGACGCTACGAAAGGAAGCATGAAAGTACTCCATCTTACACACGCACACCCACCCACACATACATACACCAACACCCACCCACCCACACACACACACACAGTCTTGAAGCCTATCTAGTCAGGGATTTGTGAGCTGGACTCTCAGGTCGGGAGTTCTGTGCAAGATGTCCTTGGGTACTCCCAGTTTCCCCATCCAACACAAGTGTAAATGAATACTCAGGTTTCAGGTCAGAGGAAGCAGAATTAAGGCGCTGCACTGCAACGACTAACAATGACTTTTTTTAGGATTTGGTCTGAGATAATGCAATGTATATTATATGCACTATTGTAAAGGTATGCATCATGGATGAAATGTATGGTATTGTCGTAAGTATTTCTTTACGCTAAACAAAGATGCATTTTGTCTTTTTATATTGAAAAAAAAAAATCAATGAAGACATGACATTTATTCCAGTGGAGAAATTATTTTCCCTGCCACACACAGCTCAAACATAATGCACAAAAAGAATAATATACGTTATACATACAAAAAATGGACAAACAAATAGAACAATACACATAATACGTATAAATATACAATATCACATATCAAATACATAACAAAGTCATTGCTGGTTGCCGCGTTGCGTTGCGCCGATTCCTGTAGTTCTTAAGCCAGACACTCTTATAGAGTTGAGTGGAATTACGATTTCGAATCAATGCAAGAACTGAATGAATGAATTACTGCGCAGATCGTCCAATCGAAAGACAAAGCCACAAATCTCAGACTTGACAGTGATCAGATTGTGAAAACGACTAAAAAGCCGCACGACCTTGCCGCCCATTCTCCCTCACCCCCCAGACCCGCCACTCCTAAGCCCAAGTCATCACCTGAATCCCAGAGCCTCGGGTGTGATGGTACAGATATGAAAGCTCAGATTCTCCCCGTTCTTGAAGAAAATGCCATCACTCCCCATTAGGCGTGAAATACAGAAAGTGTCGTCCACCTAATGAAGGAAGGGATTGGAGGGAAAGGACGAGGGATAGAGGGAAGAAAACAACCAAAGAAAGTTGAATGGATGGATGGATGGATGGATGGATGGATGGATGGATGGATGGAATGGATGGATGGATGGATGGATGGATGGATGGATGGATGGATGGATGGATGGATGAAGCTAATGAGCAATAACAATTAAAAATGGCCAGAGGAATGGGAAGGTAAGAGCAGACGGACAAACGTGCCGACAAACATCCAGAGACTCAGAAACAAGTAAACAGCAGGCAGACTCTTCCAGGGTCGTGCGACTCTTCCAGGGTCATGCGACCCCCCTTCCCTCCCGTCCCCTCCCTCAATTCCTGCAATGTGCATGAACCCCGAATAAGAAAACCAGAAAACCCACTGCTGTGGGCGACTAAAATCAACACCTTGCTAAAGAGGGTAAAGAGAGCAAGAAAATAATAAGTGTCGCTTTGTGTTTTCATAATGACTGTATTTCTTTTTGTCGCTTAATTTTTTTGGGACATTTAATATTACTAGAATTCTCCTTTTTCAGAAATGTTATACACCAACAGTCTACACAGGGATATTATGTGCCTACGTTTAGTGCACGATATTCAGAAAATAAGTTTGCTTGCTGTGCTTCTCTGATAAACTAACGGACAGGGTGTCATCAGTTGTTTCTTTTCCTGATTTTCTTTTGAAAAGTTGAAAAGGTTTTTCATTTTAATATTCCATACTCTTCTGAGTGCACAAGTCTTTTGGTCCCTCCCGCCTTCTCTCCTGAGTAAATGGCAAGCACTCTTGAATAATTTTAGCTGGATGAACATTGAACAATGTCATACTTTTAGAACGGTCACATCCGTGGCAAAATATGGCTTCCTGGCGCGGCTCAAAGAGTTGCCCATTGTTTTCTCTATCGTGGCTTCATTTCCACTTCCGGGGGATTCTGGGTAGAACGCGCCAACTGGCATGCGGCTGATGGCAAGAACTCTGGCCAAATGGGCATTTTTCTCGGCCTGGGGCACTGCCTTGGTCACCATGTTCGTGGCTTGCTGCACGTCATGGTAATCTAGGATCAGACATCTGGGGGTTTCCATGAACGATGGAGCTGATGATAATGGTGAGCATTCGGCTGATTGATTTGTTACTGGTTAATTGTTGGTGTGTTGATTGATTGATTGATTGATTGAGTGACTGACTGACTGAATGATTGATCGATTAACTGATTGATGACTGACTGAGTGATCGGTTGGTTGATTTGTTGAGTGGTTGATTGATTGATTGATTGATTGATTGATTGATTCTGGAATGAATGAATGAATGAATGAATGAATGAATGAATGAATGAATGAATGAATGAATGGTATATTTATTTGTTTTGATACAAAATTTGTTGATGCTTGATCTGTCCTGTAATCATTCGTTTGTATATATTATGTGTGCCCACAAACCACACTGAGGTCTGAGCCTTTTTTTTTCCTTCAATAAACTCTGAAATTTTGACAATATTATGCGTTTGTGGAGATGGATATAATTGAAAATGTAGCCTTTATGTCTCTTCATCCCTATCCTCATTGTTTTATCATTCAAAGTGGCCGAAATAAATGGGCGTTGAGTGGCTACTCCTGTCCGTTGAGATTGTTTCGACAGGGTTATTTTGACTATTTACTGTAAAGTCGTCGAGCACTCCGTCAGCGTGTAAATCCGTAATCCTGCCATCCAGTATCACGTTCGTAGGACGGGAGTGCATGCCAGTGCTTTGATGTTTATCTGAGACTACTATTACACTATGTATTGTGTCCAGGATGTTTGACACTTACTTGACTGTGAAAGTGATATCTGCGTCTTCGATGCTCCAGATCTTGATGGGTGATGGTCCGCGCAGCGTCAAGCCTAACTCTGTCAGGTTCAGGAGCCATCCTTTGGACCAGGCGAGAGTCGTATCTTCAATGTGAGTGAATTCAGCCACTGGTATGACGTAGGAGTCAGAAATTCCGCTGTAAGCACGGACAAACACGCAATAAAAAAATAGGTTGCATCTTGTGAAAGTGGATGTGAAATGGAAAGGAGGTTTCGGAAAGTTGAGAATCAAGAGGTGGTTAGTGGATGGGGGCATATTATAAATGACATCTCAATCACGCACTAAACCCAGGGGTGAAGGAACAGGAGAGGGTAGACAGAGCCAGAAACAAACTTCCCCATGAGTCCAGGCCTCCCTATATAAGTCACTTTTAATAGTAAGTAAATGACTCAGGCTTTGACACCAGTCTTTTGCCTGAGAGCAACACATCTATTTGCAGTGACAATGAACCAGTGCAGGAGAAGAATCTGGAACAGGGCGATTGTCCCCAGCGTTGTCAACAGCATCAACTACCACACCAAGAATTTGGTGGTGAAGAAGTTGATCAAGAAACCTGCAAGGAACAATTTATCACAACTGGTAAATTTAACAACTCAGATCCAGAGCAGGACCCAACAACTGGCTTCCCCAGCGTTAAGAACTCGTACCCTGACTTTGAAATAGTTCTCTCGTTACACAACAATGATCAGCTCGGAGGCCAACTGAGATTTCAGAAGACATCAAGAGAAACCTGAAGGATGAAGCGAGAAACAACGTTTGATAAAATCATAAAGGACAACTTTGATGGAAAAAGAAATCTTATTTGCCAGACCGATGACATTGTTCTTGAATGCGATCTCAGCAGCTTTAAAATGCAGCGGTGGTTTGCCACAGAAGCGGCACACAGACCCGATGAACTCATGAGACTTGGGCACTTGAAGAACTTTAAAAGCATACATCCTGGAGACATATATGATGATGCCTCACTTGCTGCCACCTGCATCACATATTTGCTTAGACTCTTGAGAACATTCATTTCACAATATTAAATTATATTTGATGTAATATGTTGAGGATATTACTAAGCAGTATNCCAACTGAGATTTCAGAAGACATCAAGAGAAACCTGAAGGATGAAGCGAGAAACAACGTTTGATAAAATCATAAAGGACAACTTTGATGGAAAAAGGAATCTTATTTGCCAGACCGATGACATTGTTCTTGAATGCGATCTTAGCAGATTTAAAATGCACCGGTGGTTTGCCACAGAAGCGGCACACAGACCCGATGAACGCATGAGACTTGGGCACTTGAAGAACTTTAAAAGCATACATCCTGGAGACATATATATATGATGATGCCTCACTTGCTGCCACCTGCATCACATATTTGCTTAGACTCTTGAGGACATCCGTTTCACAGTATTAAATTATATTTGATGTAATATGTTGAGGATATTACTAAGCAGTATCATAACAATCCGTCCGTCTGTCTCTCTCTCTCTCTCTCTTTCTTACCCACCCCCATTTCTCTATGATAACTGCTCCTTTCTTTCTTCCATACCTGCCTTTTATTTTATTCTCGAAAGAATGTTTTTTGCCGCAGCCACACCTATTGTGGATCAAGCAGTTCTTGTGGTACGCTGACTCCACCCAGCCCCTTATCGGATCATAACATTTCTCTATCATTGTTTACATAGCTATGAATAACATTGTATTTTAAATGACGTGAGTACTCCCATCCTGTGCAAGTTGATCTTACTGCTCGGCCTTAGCCTCGTGTTACTGAATTGCTGAGTTTATTTATAGTTTTGTTATTTTGTCTAACAACGAGACGAGGTCTATGACTCTATAGGCAGACACTGTCGTTGCTTTTATCTTAAGGGCAACAAAATGTTACAAGTGCAATAGAGCGAAAGGTGAAAGACTGCCAGGTGCTGTACTCTAGTACAATATCTGAAAGTACGTTACATGGGATATTCATTTCCCCAAGCATACTCTGCGAAGACCTCATGATCAGATTTTTCATCCTCTCTGTCATTAATGATATCATTATCATTTCAGTCATCATTATAATCAAGTGAAGACAAAGTTCTGATCATGGAACCACACAGTGGCACATTAAAGATACAGTATATAATTATATAAATATATATTAAGCGTCAATTCTGAACAAGCGACGATCTCTGGTTTTGCATATTTTTGCTTTACACTATGTTTCATCTCAGTGACAAACGGTATCTTATTCATGAATAAGGAAAAAAAGATTATGACTGTGACAGAATGGTTATAGTTCCATTAATCTCTTTGGGCCAGAAAATATTGATATGGAAATTTTTGTTTAAAAAGTCACTTTTAATAGTCTTGAGGTTTGAATTTCTGTGACAGGATATCTGTATATAGTCTTTTTCATTTCACTGTCTTGTGCAGTGAAAGAGACGTGAAAGCAACATTCCGTTATATTTCTAGTTGAAAGCCACAACCGATCATGTTTACACATATAACATCAAACTCTTTCAAAGACTACTACTGATATCGAGGCTTTTTTGCTGTTGTGTGTATCTTTCTTGCACATTTATTTTATGGGTACTGGTATTTCACCTACACCACTGTAGCATACACGCTGATTATCGTAGTCTGTAATGGTGCTCATACAGCTGATATATTTTGTTGGCTAGTACTCACCTAGTGTCGATATGTCGGCATAGAACATGTGACTCCCACATAAGGATAGAGAGACCAGCTGACTGAGACAGGTCCACATGTGTATTGTCTCTGAGAAAATAGACAGTGTGTAAATAGTGAAAACAGATCCCGTCAGAGATCAATAATCAATAAAATCAACAAAAGAGTTTAATCAAATATATACTACAAGATTGTATTATAAGATTTTTAGTATATATTTGATTAAACTCTTCAACTCTTTTATTGATTTCTATGACGGGATCTGTTTTCACTATTTACACACTGATTTTCACCCGTCCGCAGTCTCCACGCTTTTTTTGCGAAAATAGACATTCATGAATTTAAACTAATATACATTACTGGCAATAGTAGTCTGGCCGGGGAGTAATTTCAAACTAGTATGTCTATCCAGAGATAATATATTATGGATGAATGATAAAACAAATATAGATACGCGTTTATTTAACCCACTCCCACATTATGCAATGATGCCAGAGACAAACCATTCACAAACAGTATATACTAAGACTTATGCAATAATATACAAACACTCAAATGAATTCCATTATTAAGCCATTGCTTGTTGCCACGGTGCAGCGCCTTGGTACCCCAAGCTAAACAGCCAAGTTACTCATTTCCACTTAGGTTGATTGAGGCTTGAAAGCTATGTGTTTTCTAGAGGACGCTTTTATTTTAGCCCTCCAAGAATCTTCCATATAGCAAGTGTAAATTTTTAAACTATAATTTGTCAAGAAAGACTGCTGATCAGAGGGGGTGAAGCTACATGATGAAGCGGTTACCTCTCTTGTTGTATGGCATATGAGGAAGGGTCCCACAGTGGTTTACATATGAAATATCGGTAGTCATATCTCGTGTCCAGCTGTAGTTGGACATCTCTTTGCCACATATCAACTTGAGGTTTGCTGGATGAATGGATGGATGGATGGATGGATGGATGGATGGATGGATGGATGGATGGATGGATCCAGGGATGGATGGTAAAACAAATATATAATGATATTGCGATTTATTTGTCTCGTATCCAAATTATTGTTCACTCCCGCGACTTCAAACTATTATTATCCCATCAAGCCTGATCAGTCCTGGATTTTCTCAAGTCCGCAGGAAGCTAATCATTAGTATTCTGGCAAGAACCTTCACTGCTTATAGCCAGGTACCCATTTTATAGATGGGTGGAAGGAGGAAAATGTGGGTGAAACACTTTCCAAAGGCACTACAACATGGCCGTTGTTGGGAATCTAACCCACAATCTCTAGATCTTTAGCCGAATTCCGTATTCAATGAGCCACACTGCTCCAAAAATGCATCGTGAATACATGATTAAAGAGGAAAGGAGATAAACATGGTGAAAAAGAAAAAGGCGGCGAAGAAGAGGGATATGAAGATAAAACCAACGACTTTGCGAATTCGTTGGAATAGTAACTAAAAAAAGAAAGTATGTAGTGGGTCAGATATAGAACTAGAGTCTAATTCTTTTTGTATGAGTAACGAATGGATGGGGGTTGGGTTTGGGTTGGGAATGTCTTACTATATCATCACTTTTGCAGCTAGTGGGTCCCATGACCCTAGTTCGGCACCACTTCCCACTAGACAAACAATATAACCTGCTGGAACCCGGGCTCGAAGCCGGAAGCTAACATGTCTCATCCTTACTCGACCTAAGAGTCTACACATTTCCTGGTGTGCACCTAGCAAATTTTTGACCCCCTTCCATAAGACCCCTGGATTAGGTGAGCCGCTACCTAGTTGATGTAAATTATGTTTATATTCTTGGACAAACTGATGGAACATTGGTTTTATACTGTGTGAGATATGCCATGGCAAAAATGAAGTCTGAAACCGGAAATGCTGTGACCCAAAGCTAGTACTCACTTTGGTGCGTTTTGGTGCTGTACACATGCTCCCTGAACGTCTAGTTTCGCTTTGAACGGTCTTCCCGTCGAATGCCTTTACTCAGTTCACGAAAATTTTCGTTCCTACGTGTGTATACTTTGATTATACTATGGCACTGTCTATATTAAATATCATTTTTGAGTCAGTTTTATTAACAACTGACATGTTTGTGAGTTTCAAGAATATAAAAAAAATGTGTAAAGGACACTTTTAAGTAGGAGCTTTTTTTCATCGCACTGCCTCGACTGATTTTGGTTTCCGTGGGAAATGCGCAAAAAAGGAAGTGTCGTCAGAGCGTAACGTCATCTTATTTATCTACGTCATGCCAAGGCAACGTTCTTAGGGTCTGTGTCGGCAAGAAGGATTGTGAATCATAGATCTTTATTTGTAACATCTTTAGTAGCACACGAGGGACACCTCTTATTGGGGTCCTCGTAAAAAAACCTCCGTACCCTTTCCTTCTGGACTGTGAGATTCGCTTCGCGCCGACTGTCGAAAATGCGTGAATGCATCTCTATCCATCTGGGCCAGGCTGGCGCACAGATAGGAAATTCATGCTGGGAACTGTACTGCCTGGAACACATGATACAGCCGGATGGCTTGCTCATCCCAGAGGAGGCAGAGGGAGGCCCCGTCGACGATTCCTTCAACACATTCTTCAGTGAAATCGGCGATGGCAAGTATACACCTCGTTCGATATTTGTCGATTTAGAACCAAACGTGATTGACCAGGTTCGCTCTGGAGAGTATCGGAAGCTATTCCATCCGGAACAGTTAATAAGTGGTAAGGAAGATGCTGCCAATAACTATGCAAGAGGACATTACACCGTAGGTAAGGAAATATTAGACACCGTCATAGATCAGATTCGAAAACTTACTGACAACTGCGAGGGCTTACAAGGATTTTTCGTGTTCCATAGCTTTGGGGGCGGCACCGGGTCGGGATTCACATCTCTGTTGATGGAAAGACTCTCTGCTGACTATGGTAAGAAGTCCAAGCTTGAGTTTGCCGTGTATCCTGCACCACAGATCTCGAACGCTGTGGTGGAGCCATACAATTCTATCCTGACCACCCACACCACGCTGGAGCACTCGGATTGCGCATTCATGGTGGACAATGAGGCCATCTATGACATCTGTCGTCGGAATCTTGGCATCGAGCGTCCAAGCTACATGAATCTAAACCGACTCATCAGCCAAGTGGTATCCTCTGTCACTACGTCTTTACGCTTCGAGGGCGCCATGAACGTTGATCTGAATGAGTTCCAGACCAACTTGGTGCCATACCCACGAATCCATTTCCCCCTGGCTACCTACGCTCCTGTGATCTCTGCTGACAAGGCGTGCCACGAGAGAACTACAGTAGCCGACATGGCCAACGCTTGCTTCCAGCCAGCCAATCAAATGGTCAAGTGCGATCCCCGATGTGGAAGGTTAGTAGATAAGTTTAGTTAGATTTCCTGTAGGCCTATATGACGACAGAATTGTTCCATCCATCCATCCATCCATCCATCCATCCATCCATCCATCCATCNGCGATCCCCGATGTGGAAGGTTAGTAGATAAGTTTAGTTAGATTTCCTGTAGGCCTATATGACGACAGAACTGTTCCATCCATCCATCCATCCATCCATCCATCCATCCATGCAAGCTCAAGTCAGTCTCTTAATGTACATTCTATGACCTGTTCTGTTTCTCCCTCCCCTCCTTTATATTTAGATACATGGCTTGTTGCATGCTATTCCGCGGTGATGTCGTACCCAAGGATGTCAACTCAGCTATCGCCTCTATCAAAGCGAAGAGGAACATCCAGTTTGTGGACTGGTGTCCTACAGGCTTCAAGGTATAAGACCCTCGGAAGGAATTCCAAATGACACTCACATCCCAAACCAGAACTCAAGCCTAGTACTAGAATCCAAATCCTACCCCTAACCCCCATCCCTAATCCTAATCCTACCCTTAACCATAACTCTTCATTCCCATCGAGACAGGTGCATCACTCAAAGCGAGTCTCTAATGCTATCGTCCCTCTAGACAGAAGCAGGAGATATGAGTCTCATTCCGAATTCCTCCCGAACTCTCTCCTTTTCTTTATGGCGTGTGGCTCGTTCTCACAGTCCAAAGACTGTTAAGTCTGGTTTGGGGGTACAGCCCTGGGGTCGGACCAATTAATGTTAAAAAATCTACAGAAAGGACAAAAGCAAGAGCACCACTTGTTTGACACCAGATTTCATCTATATCTCTTAGATACTTTATATATGATCCTTTATAGGTTATTATGGATTTCTGTCTAGACACAAAGTTACTTCATTTACATCAAAACGAATTGTTAGTTTCATATAATTCTGCGTCATGACTGAAAGCTCAGAAAGCCCACATGCACTCCTGCATGAAGATATCTAAGAGATATGAGTAAAATCTGGAGTCAAACAACTAGTAAGTTCTGTTGCAAATGACAGTGGTACTCAGATCATCACCCCCTAATGAAAAAAAAAATGCATCACTGAGTTCGTCCATGTGAAATTTTGCATAGAAAACCCAATGCACTTCTGGAGATAAGAGCCAAAACCTTTTCTTCCAATCACCAACTTGTCCAGAGACTGTAATGCAGATGACTTGCTGTGCAACTTATCTCTATGTGTGCACTGGATTTCTATACAAAGTTGCACACCAAAGTGCTGAATGGTGCATTCTTCTCCCTCAATGGTGATGATCTTAGGACAAGTGTCATTAGCTATGGTACTAGTTGTATGACACCAGATTTCACCCACGTCTCTTAGACACCTTTATGCATGATCCGATGAAGGCTTTTCCCGAGTATCCTGCCTAGATAAATAGTTATTTCATTTAACAGCAAAGGGTGTTTATAGTTTCAGATAATTCTGCGGCCAGACAAAAAATTATTTAAAAAAAGCCTTCATAGGATCACGCATAAAGGTGTCTAAGATATGTGGGTGAAATCTGGTGTCGAACAACTGGTGTCATAGGTAATGACACTTGTTCTAAGATCATCACCCTTGAGGGAGAAGAATGCACCATTCAGCACTTTGGTGTGCAATTTTGTATAGAAATCCAGTGCACACATAGAGATAAGTTGCACAGCAAGACATGTGCATTACAGTCTCTGGATAAGGGTAGTGCCCTCCCCTAATTTGTCTTATATATATACGTATGTGAAATGTGGTGGTGAAGTAACGACTATACTTAGAGATAATCTGTCATTAAGATGAACATCCATAAATACAACAACAAAACTGTTTAGCACTTTGGCGCCCAATGTTGCATGCATAGGCAGTGGGTCACTGAGTGACATGGTCCGCTCACCTACAGGCGGCAGGGGGTGGAGGAGGAGGAGGGGGGCACCCATTTACAGACCAGGAAAAGTTACTCCTCATTCCATCTGTTTCAGGTTGGCATCAATTACCAGCCACCCACAACAGTGCCGGGTGGTGACCTTGCCAAGGTCAACCGTGCGGTGTGCATGCTGAGCAACACAACTGCCATCGGGGAGGCTTGGTCACGGCTGGACCACAAGTTTGACCTTATGTACGCCAAGAGGGCTTTTGTCCACTGGTAAGTAAGCAGAATGAAATGCACATGTCACTGGCTGCAATCTACAGTACAGTATCAGAAGTCACATGTATGCCTGACAAACGACAGACGGGCGGATGGACTGACCGACTTATTGATGATTAATCAAGTGATTGACTGACTGACTGATAATCGAAAATGGCACTCCAGCCTTTTGAAATGTTACCCATTCGAGAAAGGCGAGGTAAACTACACGTTGAAAAAGGAAGCTGAATAACAAATGACTTGAGGAGAAATACGAACACTGTGAGAAGAGGAGAGGAGTTGATAATGATTTGCAGCTAAAAGAAAAGAATAACAATGCCAGTTCACAGCATCAAACACTTTTACAGAATTTATTTAGGTAAAGAACTGGTTTTCTAGCAGTCAGGGGAAATCCATACATGTTCAATATGGCAAGACAGGAAACTCAATCTAATGCCCTTTAAACTTATCCACTGACTGTGGCCAACCACAAGATAGATAACAACAACAACAACAACAACAACAGCAGCAGCAGCAGCAGTAATAAAAACAACAACAACAACAACAACAATAACAACAACAACAACAACAACAACAACAACAACAGTAACAACAACAACAATAACAATACCAACAATAACAACAACCGCTAGAACGACTTTAATATCAGCAGATGTAAACATCTGAGATTAACTTCTTCGCTTTGTTTTTCATGATCTCATTAGACTGTACCTAAGAACAGCTCATCAGCTATATAAAAAAAAATGATAAGCTCAAACATGTGACATCTAGAACGCCGCAAAGAAGCCGCAGAATACAGTCAAAAATTCACATGAGACATGTTGTTATTTGTAGATGTGTCCTGAACTGCGGTTTAAACGTATACATTTAAAGAATGCAACAGTAATCCAAAGAATGAATTCAAAGCTAGCAAACAATAATTTATAATGATTTCTCCCCTTGATGCGGCTGTTGAACTCCATTGTGTTGCGCCCAACACCACGCGCACAGGAGCTTATGGGGAAAGTGCAAGACAAAAATCTTCACTGTTTGCTTGAATGTGGTTAAACTTTTGGGAAGTGGAAAAAGACAGTCGCATCGCTCTTTTGTTTAGAGATTTAAAATTTACATATATTTGCACGAATTTTTTCTGGCAATCTTGTCACCATGGTCCAATTCCAGAAAGGGAGAACTTACTAGTATAAGAAATAGGTATGGGTAAATCGGTAATGCTATTTCCGAGATGTATATATATATGTACCTTGTACACAGCGAAGGGGTCAGTGCCGCAGCTCAGCGAAGCCTCCGGGCTGTCGATTTCACCTGTTTTCACACCATTGCCCTCTGTCTTCTTCCGTGCAGGTATGTGGGTGAGGGCATGGAGGAGGGAGAGTTCTCAGAAGCCAGAGAAGACTTGGCAGCCCTGGAGAAGGACTACGAAGAGGTCGGCCTAAACTCCACGGAGAGCGGAGACGAAGAAGATCTTGAAGAGTACTAGCCTAAGCGAGCATATCGACACAGAGGGCCCCGCAGTTGCACCGCAGGCAGGACTACGAGGTGTTAAAAATGCCGGCGAACAAATGCCGGCGAACAAGCACCAATCATCCATTGCACACAGCTTTGACGAAATTCGATTCAGATATGTGTCGCACTAAATCCATGATGCTCTGATTTCGCTGAACGTCTTCCGTTTATACGGCACTATACATATTGATACCAATAAAACTCCTCGTTCATAGCTTTAGCTACTCTTCAGCGGACGCATGGTCATTTAGATCTTTCTCCCTATCTATTTGGACAATTGTTGAACGATCTGAGAATTTGCCGAGAATCAGATTTGCCTCCCATGATGACGAGAATAAAGTATATGTCTGCATTCACTTCCATAGCCCCGACAGTTACTGTGAAGAGAAGTTAAGTGCCGTAAACATCTATACATTTTTAATATATTCGTATGCGCACTTTTGGAGGTTTGTTGTATAGATGGGAGTGCTAATAACATCACTATTCATTGCAGTTTTTGCCTCCTAAATCCAGACAGACGCACTGAAATATGATTTATATATTTAATATCTCAATAGCAATATATCATGTACATCATATACAAAATGAGATTACTTTCCTGTTTCGAGAATATCATCATACATCATTGTTGTATTATTGCCATATCTTTACACAGTATGCTGTTTTATATTGTGTTTATGTACAGCAGTACGGAGAATATGAGCTTCAACCATCAAGAACTGCACCGTCAACATTGGCGCGACTGTACATCTGGTTATACCAACCTTTTACACCAGAAGTAAGCATCCTTGTGCATGACCGAGTTACATCTAAAGCGCCAAATAAACATCAAGCTTGCTGTTGAAATCTCTCAACGTGTTGCACGCCTTTTGTTTCATCGTATCTTAAACTCAAATCAGCAATGTAAAAGCGGTGACGTGATCTGTTTCTGGACAGTGTACTTCCTGTTTGTACTCAAGTATGGTTAGATAAAATTCCGCACGATGATTAATGTTCAACTGTGATTTTCCACCACTCAGCTGTTTTGATTCGTTTCTTTTGTACCTAGAAACCAATCTGTAAAAATCCGGATCTGTAAATTTATTCATGAAGAAATGAAACAAGTTAATAAAAAAGAGAGCGATGTTTACTTTCTCAAAGTCCAGTGTTTTCACTTCCCTTTTAATTTTAATCGTTGTCCTCTGTAGCCGTCTGCACCATTTCTAGTCGTATGTGTGTTTGCGTATAACGCTGTACTGCATTCAAAAAAGTAAGTCAACTGCAAATTTTGAGACCATTTGGTTAAAACTGTAGGCCGGTTCTAATGACTGTATTCGAATCATGCGCAAACACTCAAATTTAAGGGGAGATATTATTCTTTCCCGGTTGTTATAATAATGCAGAGTATGTGGTGTGCAGCTTATCAGTATAAGTTTCTATGCAAAAGTGCTGAATGGTGCACTTTTCTTACTTGAGAGTGATAATTTTAGGATCGTGTCATTTGCAGTAGCACTTGATGTGTGACACCAGATTTCACCCGCGTCTCTTGTATATCTTTAAGTTTGACCCTACCAAGGCATTTCAAATTTTCCGTCATGTAGGCATCATTTTCAAGCAACTAACAACACTGTTTGGTGTAAACTGAAATAATTTTGTCAAGACAGAGAATGCAGAAAAGCTTTGATAGGGTAATGTATGAAAGTATCAGAGAGAAATAGATGAAATCTAGTATCAATCAACCGGTGCTTCCGCAAGTGACAGCTATCTTATTAAAGATCTTCTTAAGGCAAGACACTACCCTTATTCAGAGACTGTAATGCACATGACTTGGTGTGCAACTTATCTCCATGTGTGCACTGGATTTCTGTACAAAATTGCACACCAAAGTGCTGAATGGTGCATCTTGTCCCTAAAGGGTGATGATCTTAGGACAAGTGTTATTAGCTATGACAACAGTTGTTCGACACCAGATTTCACCCACATATCTTAGACACCTTTATGCGTGATCCTATGAAGGCTTTTTAAAATTTTTTGTCTTGACGCAGAATTATCTCAAACTATAAACACCCTTTGATGTTAAATGAAATAACTATTTATCTAGACAGGAACTCGGGAAAAGCCTTCATAGGATCACGCATAAAGGTGTCTAAGAGACATGGGTGAAATCTGGTGTCACCATGGGTGTCACACAACTGTTGTCATAGCTAATAACACTTGTCCTATAGTACGTAAACTTTGGTTTGTGCACACCTTTTACCGAATTACTCAAAAACCTGCCAATAGATATTTCTAAAATTTTGCATCAGCCCCTGTATGGGTCTGGACGTTAAGAAAATACTGATTTCAATGATCAGCAGTTGGTAATTTAGAAATTTCCTTATCATTTATTAGTAAAATATTCTCGATAATCTATCACGTCGTACATTACAAAGTATCATATGTTTACCGTAAAATGAACACATCATTTCCATGTTCCATTCAAAACATCGTGTACACTGTTTCCTTTCATACATTTTTTTAAAATCATTACAAATATTACAATGGCATTTGCATGTAAAAACCTTCGTATGTACTCATGAGCACGAGGGAGCACCTTTATTGAACGCGTTAATGTGTGACGCTCATACTGTTTCTCATTTAGGCGTACATTAGTCATCGGCGGCTCTGCTGTTTTGTCTGTACATTGGTAGGTCTAAATAAATATGTCTTTGAAGGAAACATTTTTAACATTGCAACGGATCACCCTACATTTGTACAACTACGTTTGTAAAGAGGTTAGGCATGGTCACCTGTATCACAAGATTTCGAACCCCGCACTGCGAGTCCAACATGCGCTGGGATATGAAATGATATCGTTTACGAGTGATTCGGAAGAGGAAAGTTAACAAGACACTGTGAGGCACCACTTCACCTAAAAGTGAGGGTTCTAATACATAATTGCATTATTTTCACCCTTTTGTTTGTGTGTATGTTAGCCTTGTCACGTTAAATTTGATCATTTTGATATCTCCATTTTAGTTGATCACAGATACGCCCCTGGTCGATTTTTCACCTTCTAAAGTCTAAGTTTTGTACTGTAAACCTCCGTATTGATAAAAATAACCCAGAACGATCCAATTTATATAGATTAAAGAAGGGAATTTAGATACCCGTTATTATTTTGTTGACAAAAAATAATATCTGTAACGTCCATAAGAAAGTATAAGTTGATGCAAATATTCAGAGAAATCTAACAGCGGGTTCTTGAGTAATTCGATGAATAGCTTGCACAAAGCAAAGTTTACGGACTATAAGATCATCACCCTTTAGGGACAAGAATGCACCATTCAGCACTTTGGTGTGCAATTTTGTATAGAAATCCAGTGCACACATGGAGATAAGTTGCACACCAAGTCATGTGCATTACAGTCTCTGAATAAGGGTAGTGTCTTCCCTTAAGGGAGAAAAATGCACCATTCAACACTTTGGTGAGCAGTTTTGCATAGAAATCCCAATGTAGTACGAAAAAAGTTGGGAGTGAGAGTACAGAGGCTGAGGTTTTAGTTGATACATAATATTTATATCTAATAATCCTAGAAAAACCATTACAGACCAACTTGCATGACTTTTGGTACAGCTTTCGTGCATGTTGTGTAAACTGTTTGAGAAATTTGTCGCAGCTTCTACAGAACTGGAGCACTTTCCGGCAGATTCTTTCATCTCTCGTCTGAAGCTTTCTGATAAAGGACATTATTTTGATAAAGATGTCATGATAACATAGCACACCCTTCCTTTCGCTGTATAAAAACTCTACAGAAGCACTAAATGTGAAAAAAGCCTTTTCCAAATTCATCATCAGCAGGAGACTTAAAACGCAGTGATTAGCACGTAGTACAATGCCGTCGACAAGCACAATTGTCCTAGACATGCAAGAGAAAATGTGGTTCACATGGTGACATGGAAGACTTTGTCACGAGTAACAGGTAGTT
>JAWQUT010000066.1:1296967-1320187 GCA_033807755.1 Ellobium chinense | reverse complement strand
ACACACACACACACACACACACACACACACACACACACACACACACACACACACACACACACACACACACACACACACACCACATGTCAAGCAGTCTACGTACTGAAGTGATATAACTATTTTGTCTCTTTAATTTGGAGCAGTGACATCAGAGAATGGAAATAGAACAGCATATTCATTCTAAGGAAAAAGGTTGCAGACACCAAAATAACAAAAAATCATGATTTACAGGAGTGGCAAAACAACTTTTATGTTGCACCTTTTTTATCAGTTAACAAATGGTGCAAACAATTGGCTATCTTGTTAAAGATGCCAAAGGTGAATTTGACCCTATCTGGCATATATGATCTTTTCCCATAAAATGTAAAGCATATATCTGTGATTCCTGAAATAGAATTATCAGAGTAGTTTCCATACAAATATCACTGAGTAAGTAACTGAATACTTCAGTTACAATGTAATTGGGAGTGATAAGATTCTTATAAATTCTTAAAGCTACTTTGCAAATACAAATTCACCTGACTGGTGGTTCTATTATGTTATAAACTGATTTAAGTAAATGTACAGGCAGCTGCAACAGTCAGGCTGCTATTGCCACAGAAGTGACTTACGTTTCTGAATACCACATTACTTACAGCAGCTTGGTAATATATTAAAAAAAAAAAAAAAGAAACAAATTCAACCATGTAAAAGTAAGAAAATCAGTAACTCACAGTTGGACTGATATGGTATGAAATCAGGACAAGACTCAAAAGCTACGGTTTTTATCCTGTCATTCATCACTATGATAATTATAATAATAATGCGGCTTTTAGTCTCATATCCAGGCTAATGCCAGCTCATGCGACTTCACACTATTATTACATGATGAACAGACTTATGGCCATAGCTCTTACCATCATTGGAATTTCAAAACCAACAAAACTTCTACCAAACTTCTACCTGTGAAATGGTAAGCATGCATAAAACAACGTTCGTTCTAGAGTGCACTCTCAAAGATAATAATTTTAACTGCACCGGTTCTATAAATCTAAAGTCTTCCCTTTCATCAAGGATGTTGTGCAAGAGAAGAATTCAACTATTATACACATGAATTTTATTCTAAGATGACATGGTATGTTGTCTCCATTCAGAGTCTGTTTGCAGTGAAAATCAGTTAACAGTACACAATGATAAACTGAACATAAATTATGAACTGGGGGGAAAGAAAAAGTAGGCTAATAAGATCAGAAACACAATGCACGCAAACTAAAGCACAGATAATGAGATACAAGCAAAATGAGATCATTTGACCAACACCTAAAGAATACTCTTACTGCCTGTCATGAGATGGGCAGTGGCATGCGGCCAGTTTGTCAATATAGTATCTGTATCACGTAACACCAGCACTGACATATGAGTATACATAGATGAAGATTCCAGGCTAGCAACAATTGTGACAGTAACAAATATCATCTCCATGCCTTCATCTGTTGCCTTAAGTAATCTAGGAGAAGTGTCATAAATAGTGAAAAAAAAAAACTAAGCCAAGATAGCATTGCTGAAAGATAGCGGAAGAGCTTTGATATTTAAAATGATTTTTCTTGAAAATATAGTTATTTCTGTTTATCTGATCAGTCATCAGACACATGGGACCAACACTGAAAATTGTTTCACTGGCATCAGCAGTAGCCAGCTAATCTTGGTCTCATGTGAATTTCTCTGATTAAATGATGTTGGTCAAAATGTAGTCTAAAAGTAATCTATTGATATGATAAGTAGAGGTCTTAGGTATAAAAAGAATGAAATGCTCCATGGCAGAGACTTGCTTGATTCACAAAGCAACATCTTGAAGATACATTAAGTCATGGATTGGCCTTCACAAAGACTTTAATCTTCAAATCACATACATTCTACATAATAAATACAAATTTAGACATGAAATAAAGAAAACAAAATAAGTACCCAAACAAAACTGCCTCACTATTCTTGACGTGAGCACAATTGTACATTTGCTTGACAATACAAAAATTGGTAACAAAATGACATCTCCAAAATTCTGAGAATACTTATTCTGAATTTTCACAACTTTCAAGACACTCGGACACTGCAGAGTGAGGTGCGTATGAACAGTACTCATAATAAACTTTCAAAACTTGTATTTAGGCAAAACAACCAAGGAAAACAGCTTTTCAGTTTCTTTTGCTGGCCTGCACTCTTCAAAATATAAGATACATTTTGTAACAAATATCAATAAGTGGCTCCAGAATAAGAGTAATGTAAATATATTGCTTTTGTTTCATAGTGCACAAACTATTATAGTAATTCCTTAGATGGTTTTTATGCTACCCTATCACATGCCATTGGTGACATCATTTTTGTCACCTATTCAGTTCAAGTTTGAGACAAATATCTCAGACGTTAAAGTGTAACTAAAGCTTAGCTAGTGATGAAAAACAATATGCTTGTAGTCAAGTACCTCTCTCTTGATATCTTCCTTTCCTAACTATGTACAGATACACAAAAATATACTTTATCACGACCATTCTTACATCCATACACATGTAACTGGCATATCCTTTCCTGACTGCTAATAAACTGAGTTGTCTCAGCATTTTTTTGGATTTACTTGTCACCAAATTGTCACAATGTTGCCGAAATGCTTTCTTTACATATTTTCAGTTTAAATTGCTGATATTAGAACTCTTGTATTGCTCTGATCCTAGATCGTAAATGACCTTATTGTCTTCAAATACATAAAATGACAAGACGAATCTCATCAGACTTTCTCATCCCATATATTACCTTTTTCTTGAAGTACTGCAGCATATCTGTTAAAAGTAGCCACGCCTGTCCTCCAAATACAAAAATGAATAATTATTACATAAAGTGGTAAAATTTAAAAGTGAAAGTGAATGGATTTGAAGTCTGTTAGTAACTGAGTACACTAAGTCTTTGAGGTAAAAATGCCCTGCTTACATTCATTAGTGTTGGAAACAGGCAACACTGAAGAATCACAGCAATAAGAAGTTAAAAAGTATTCTGTCGACAAATGGGTAAGATATGTGGCGGTTGGCAGAGCAGATTGCAGTATCACATCCTAAAAGAAAGTAGCAAGACAATGTACCACAGTCCATGAAATAGTTATCTCTGCTCTTACCAACAAGTCAGTCTTGCAGACTGATAAAATATGAGAAGGTCATGAAACTATAAGAAATTTTGAGATCAATAAGCATAAATCTGGCAGTATTCTATTCTACTAGCGATAAAATGAACTAGGATTCATGCAGAAAGAACCTAGATTTTCATAGTCATTTCAAAATAAGACGGACAATCTCTATTTTATGATAGAAATCCACAGAAATATCATGCAACTCAAAAATGGCAGTAAAAGATAAATACACATTTTAATTATGGTCAGTGAATTATTCATTACTATGACTGTCAGTGAATAATTTATAAAACAGTTCTGATATGAAATTTCTCAACAATGTGATGTGTGTGCATAATAAACTAATGGGACGCAAATCACCTGATAGTGAATATAATGAAAACAGCATTGCAGTCAGTGGATGCATAAAAACATGAAGCTTATCCCTGGTTTATGAAACATTATGATACAATGAATGAAAAAATCTGAACACCATTGCTCTCTCACAGTGATTTGCATGAAACAAAGAACCATTCTGACTGGAAATGGTCTATAGCTAGGTGTAACTTCCAAGATATTATCTGTTACTTAGAAAGAAAAAAAAGAAAAGAGGACTGTATATTACCAATTAATCTTTGGTGGTTCTCACAAAAAAAATTCTTTTCAAGGACATTGATTTTACACTTTTCAAATGCATCAGTTTAAGGTTGGTTACTTCAAGAAACAAACTTAGATGGGACTTTCTTGAGTCATATTCTACTGATGTGCTTGTATAACACAAGGCTAACCCAGATATGCATTACAATTTGATATACTGTATATACAGTTATCATCTTTTGAACAACAGATTTAAAAGCTTCTGTGCTTTACTATAAACTAGATTTCACACTTTGAAAAAATGATAAAGGCAACCAAATCTTAACTCTCGTAGCATGAGGCTCCTTGGATCCAGTCTCCTACTGGCTGCGTGGCCATTGTTACAGATAACAACTGTTGTATGTGTTGTCTCTGGGCTGTTCAAATGAACAGAAAGCAAAAATTTACTGTAGTGCTCAGAGCTCAGCAAGGAAATGCGTAAATATTCTGTTGCCGCATTCCAGTGAAGCAAGCAGAGGGTAGGATAAAAGCTATCACCACATCACAAGGTTAATATCTTAGCTTCATGATACAACGTGAGGTTTCTGTGTCAATATGCAGCCACTGACAGTATATATCAGGAGGTTCTAGTTATTCCGTTTCCAGGAGAACTGAAATGACAATATATTTTAGTAGGAATGTTTCCTCCACAGCTACAGTCTCAAATGGAAACTCAGCCGATCTATATTTTGATATTTCTCTAAACCATTGATGATCTATAGTTCAAACACAATGTTGAGATACCTTCACTAGTTACAGAAGGCCCAACTGGCAGACATTTTGGACATAACTTCCTTATGTGATATCAAGCCCTTCAGGTATGGAGGCTGCATGCATGGTGGTAGAATTATTACAAGTGTGAGAGACTATGGTTTAATCAATAAAAAATTGGGTGGTAGAGGCTGTATAATGCTTCATAAAAGATTTTTTTTTCCAATTAAAACTTATTGCATTTCTTAGTAGTATATAAAATCCATTTATAAAATTTGCCAGGACTTGCAAAATGTGTCATAATATTGCTTCTTTTGTATTAAACCTTTCAGCAATAAATGTGTTTGAGTGTAGTTTTATTACTTGGTTAGGATGTCATGAATAGTCCTCCTGGAAATGGAAATTGAATGGAATGTCATCTCAGAAGTCACTAAAGTACAGTATATATAAAAGATTCAGATGAACTGAATTAATTGAGTCACAGCATGTCACATCAGCAACAATTTGAACAAGACTAGAAAGGACTGGATGGAGAAGGTGGATTGTACCTCTTACTTTGAAAATTTCATGCAAAAATTTATATAATTCAATATGCCAGATATTCTGAATTACCATTTGAAAGGGCAGACAGTTTAATTATAAACTTGACTCGAATTAGTACATGATAAGGAAGGGAAGAAAAGTTGAGTCTAAATTAAGTACCATTCAAATTTCTTTTGCTTTTTTAAAAACTAAATGAGCAAGGTGATGGTGGGATATAAGAATTTTCACCAATGATGGTTATTTCTTATTCAAATAAATTCACAAAAGTTTTTGACCCACTGTCACATGGGGTTTCAGTTGAACTGAAAGTAAAGTCCACCGAATATTTTCCTCCTTCTCTATCCATACGACTCCACAAAGTCTTGTCATTGCACCGCTTCTAGGCAAAGGGAACCACACCACGGTCATCTTGAAAAGTGGTTTTCCAAAAACTCAGTAAGAGCACTGTAAACACTTCTGAATTAAATGAACATCATGTTAAGAAATTACTCCTAACAAAGTTATTCTCATTTACAAGAAAATAAAGTCATACCTTTTGCACAAATCCAGATATCATGTTGAAGTATGAATTGAGTGAATTAAAAGAGAAAGACATAAGAATACATTTCTTAATCATTTTCTGCAAAAAATGCAGTTACTGAGCTCTGCAAAACCAATACAATTTACTCTCAGCTTGAGGCCCATCTTGGGGAGGGGATACCTTTTGCATAATCAGACTCAGCAATTACTCTGTAGTATACAGAAATTATATATGGTGTCTTGTCCATCTGTAGTGTACAGAAATTAGAACTCAACATTCTCTATTCACTGATTACAATATCATAAAACAAGAACTACATGTAAATCTAAGTAATGTATATAAAAATGTAAATCTCTACAAAGATTGCTGCATACACTAAATCAAAGTTTCTAAGACTAGTGCAGTAGGTCAGTATTGATAGATTTCAAGTTCAGAATGACTCAGCACATGTGTTATGACAAAAATATAATAAAAATCAGTGATTGGATGAGATAATGAGGTTTCATTCATCATCATACGAGTCTTTGGGAATGATGAGGCATGACTTATAAGAGGGCTGTCTGCTGAAGTGGATGATGCATAAATAATGTGAATAAGATCCATATTATTCTTCATTTTTTTTTTTGCTCTCCATGCAGGATCTACATCCTTGAGTATACAAAACCGTTAGATTAACAACAATCAAATCCTTGTCACTCTCTAAGCAAGATCTTTCCTTGAAATGCGGTTCATAGTTAGTGGCTTCCACATATACAGAGGCGATCTCTCAGTTTGAAGTTTACTATTGCTCCCACTACTTCTACTGCAAAGCCGATGTATCTGAGAAAGAACTGGCAAATAGATGAACACGCTGACTCTTCAGAGTATCCTAATGCCATATTGTAGTCATAATGAAGCCCTTTTTTTCTCTGCTTTTAAATCAAAGTGGAAATTTTGGATAGCTGGAATTAGAAGCAAAGTACACTGTCGAAACATTTCTTTTCAATAAAACTCATACAAATGAAGTACATCTAAAATCTTTGTCTAATCTAATATGCCAGCTTGGCACTACTGAACAGTCTTCTGTGTTGGAATCAGCCAGACATACATTGCCACCAACAGCCTGCAGTCAAAACCACTGAAAATCTAGCTGGGGGTCTAGGAGCTGATGTAAGCCCCCAGTGAGTCCAGAGAAGGTCCTGGTCGAGGTTCAGGGGGCTTTTAATTCTAAATGTAGGCCTAATAAGATTCAGTAAATACATATGAGCTTACCACTCTAAAGGAAACAAACCAAATCCAGAGATAACTAAGTTACCCACATTCCACTGTTTTATCACACTCATGGTGTCAACAAGATAATGCCTCTTTCAAGAGTGTTTTCATAATTGCCAAAATCCATGGAACGAAACTATTTTTCAGCTTAAAGAGCTGGTTTGGACAGAGAAGCCTAAAAAGTGAAAAATAAACCGGGCCTCTCGTTTCCTTTCTTTATAGCAATTATTTCAATTTAACCATTTTTGTGCTCACTGTTGTCCAGTGTACTTTTTAAACCCTTTACATTAATGCAAACTGCATGCCTCTAGCTTCGCAGGTTGATTTAATGATAAATTTTGAAATATGTTTCCTTTACGGATTTGAAACATTTATTGATGGTGTTGAATCAACAGTGCATATTAGACAAAGATAGCATTGTTTTAGGCACTACACATTTATCAAATCCTCTTCCAAGCATCAACTACATCTGAACTGATGCTTTTTGACTCAGTATCGTAGTTAGAGGTGTTTATTCTATGGCATCAGACACTTCGTACAAATTTACGTTTCTGTTAAGCTAGCAAATGCATTGCTACATCTTTTATCTTGACTTCCTTCAATTCAGGAAGTGACTTGTTTATCAGCCCTTACATAGTGGCATTTGAAAAGGCCAGAGACTCATCCACGTTCAAAATGTCCTTGAAACCATCCGAAAATGGCTGCAGACAAAAATTTATGAGTTGATTTTCAGTGGCAAGTGAGTTATGGTCAAAAGTGTCAGTCCATGGTTGCCTAGGTGGATGGCAAAACTATGAAAGCTGTGGACGGTTTCAAAATTGCGGATTTCAACGGAACTGCAGGCTTTTGGCAGCACTGGGCAAAGAGGAGCCAATCCTGTGCCATAAACCAGTTTGCTAATGGTCTGAAGTAAGACTCATAACATTGTTACTGTGCTACTACATCCACACAAGTCCCAACTGGAGTTTCATAGAAGAAAGCCTGTATGGTGCTTGCTTGCAGATAAATCATGTCTTGTATAGGCTTGCCATGTCAGTGAAACACACCTGGATTGCAAGGCTCACACATGTGATTTATAGGAAACACAAGGGGCAAGCCTGCATCTGGTACTGAAGCAAGCCAGTGTGGCATCATGCAGGTACCATGTAGGTCAGCTAGGGCCCAGATAACATGACAAACCTATGATGGCCCCATATAGAGCCCCATTTCTGTATTGTCAGATAGGACCATGCGTACCATAAATGGCATCTGTTACTGTTCTGTTAAGATTGTCGTGTCTTCTTTTCTATTATTCATACACAAAGTGTTACCAGAATGGTTACATATCCCTGAAACAAAATCTATCACACAGGCACACTTGTCACATGATGTTTTCTACGTCACCGATGTCTTGCTGCCCCAAAGAGAACCAGTTGGTGTCTGGTTTGGGGTGCCTCCCTGTTGGTTATTCATTCCCAGTGTTGACACAGAACCAGCACGTGACACTTGCCGAGATGTATGCTGGGAGTGCAGCGAGTTTATTGTTGTGGTGCTCCCAGCCACCAGCCGGGCCACTTCATGCACGTCCAAGTGACTTCTGTAGATTTTGTCTCCTAGCTGATACTCCAGAGTGCCAAAATTCTGTTGGCTTAGCCTTTCAACGGAATAGCGACCCTCTCTGTGGTCAGCCAGAGCAGGGCCCCAGTGGGGTAGCGGCATGCTGCGCATCCGCAGAAGCTGGAAAGTTAAAAATTCAAAAATATTTAAGCAAGTAGTTGCTAACAAATCTGACAGAATACAGTCATGCTTCACTAATGGGATCTTACGGCTCTCTCAGACATTAATTTAATCAAGAAGTTCAACATTCGTTCATGTATAAAAAGGGGTAGCTTTCAGATGTACATATCAATTTAGTGAAATCCTCATTTTGATGTTGTCGTGCATCACCGAGCAGAGTTCTTTCGAGTCTAGGACTTATAAAAGACATCTACAATACTTCATGTGCTAGGATTTTTAATCTGAACCCAAAAACCTTAGAAGTTAATTCTATCTATGTACTTGTCAAATGAGTGTGTCAATAACAATAACAATAACAATAATGATAACAATATATTTATTCAGCTCAGACAACAACTTGTTGCAAGAATCGTTCATTGGCACTGACATGGGATTCAATTTCCTTATGTGTAAAACAGACACACTGAAAGTTATAGTAAATGAACCCTAGGTCCCTCCTCCCAAAAAAATTTGCTCTCATCCAATGGCGGTGTATATCTAAATGTTTCATGGGGTAAAAGTGCTTGTTTATCCTTAGGGAGATGGTGGGTAGGGCAGAGTGTGGGGAGGTTTTTATGTAATGTCATCATTATTTTCTTGTCATATCATCCCCCCTCCACCCCCACTCTCCTCCTCTCATCACCTCTACTTTGTGATCTGGAGTGTTTTGCATTGAAGAGATTTTCAGTGCCAATCCCAAATTAATTGGTTTAAACAAAAACACTGAAAATACACTAGTAGAACTTAACTTCTGAAAATGTGCAGACACAAGAAAATACTAACTGCCTGATTCAGCACAGATCTATAGAGGGTGCACTAGTTATTAATCATGTGACTTGTGTATTGGGTGTGTCATGCACGACTAAAAAGCATGAGATGACCTGATCTGTGCTACACCATAACTTTAATTCTAACACTTACCCTGAATCCACCTTTCTTGCAATAGTAGTACAAGAACCATACAACAATGGTTAGAACAGGAAACATAACTATCAACCATCCCAGCGACTTGGCCCACTGAGGGTAGGGGGCGCCATCATAAGTCGGTTCTTTGTAGAAGATGGCATTCAGTATTATTGTAGTCTGAAATAAGACATGATGTAAAACAGTGAAGTAGTAGTGAATGATGAGTTTTGACAAATGGAATGTAGAGAATTCACTGCGATGTGTATGTCCAGGCTCAAGGCTCCTTTCTCATTTCTAGAAAATCATATGTCACACACTAATTATATAGGAAAATTCATTACTTATATAATAACTACTTTATAATTATGTATGTGTTTAGAAACTTGCAACCATCATTTCTTTGTATGTTTTTATAAAGTCAAATCCGCTTACACGCCATTTTGGTAATTGCAACTTCCTCAAACTTGCAATACTTTCTTCACAAAAAAAAAGTGCGGTATTTCTACATAAATGTCACTAGATAACTGTTATTCCTTTTCCCTGCCATTTTTTTTAAGGCCGTTGAGGGTGTATTTTATAATGAAATACACACTAAGAAAGGAAATTATTATACTGTTGCACACAATTTTCATTAATGAAAAAATGGGTGATAAAATTTATACATGCATGTCGAAAATTTTGCCAAAAACAACTTGTAAGATTGTTTTTTTTTTATATTAAGGGACAATGAAATGTAAAGCAGAACACTAGTGATAATGACAATCACCCACCAGAATAATCAAAGGGGAGACAACCATCCAGCAAACTTTCCAGTAAATTTGTGGTCTGTCACCAATCATCATCTTTATATCCGACCAGAAACTTTTGAAGCCTGTAGAGAGAAAAAAAATATTAGATACATGGCAATGTATTGTGTATTACTGATGAAAATTGTCTAAGATAGAAAATTCTGATTTAAATCCTTCATATCTTCCTTTGGATGTATTCCCCACTTTTTGAAGTGTATTTAATGCAGAAAATTATATAAAATATGACAATCATGATATTGCTGAAAGAATGTATCAGCATTAATTCTGAAAATTAAGAGTTTGTGACTTAAAATTTCATAAATCTTCCACTCCAAAATGCATATCTGTACAAGTGGGTAATGAAGTCCATGCTGTGTTTTCTTATGGTCACCAAGCAAGGGAAGTAATCACTATACTTCCATGCCAAATCCAAAGAGAACTGCAGCACAGTTGCACAGAAAGGAATGCTTAAGGCAAAATGATTTTTTTAAAAAAAAGGGGGAAAAAAAGGATATTTAATCAGTTTGCCTTGATCATATTTGGTGTGCAACTCTGAATGAACTCTCTTTTGATTTGACATGGAAGAACTGCATGCAAATGCGCAAAATGGTGCATTAGTCATGATGACGCATTATCCAAGTCACACGACCATTTCAGCCAACATCTGGAAGTGTCTCATAACCTCATCTAGCTGTGACAAATTCTCACCATAAATCCAGTTGATTGCTATCAGTTCCACCATGCCGACAATAAGCAAAGGGAAACCTCCCACACTGTAGTCTACCAGCTCCAAGAGATAGATACCTCCACTGCAGACCATAGGGAGACCAAGCAGGCAGCAGACGATAGCAACACTGATACGGAAGCCAACAGTGGACAGAGTTGTCCTTTGCAAGAATGGGAACTCATCCAACATGGCACTCATGACGCATTCCACAATGGAAAACTGCAAAGGGAGAAGTTCAGGTTATGATTTTCCAAATTATTCCTCTAGACAGAAGAAAACAAAGAAACTAAAATTCCTCTTTTATTCAAGGATCTAAACACTAACATTTTCTTCTTAAGGTCTAATATCAATTAAATCTAAATAGTAATGAATGTTATAAATCATGTATCAGGCTTGATCACCACATTATCATTATTCCAGCAGGCCATATCGCTCTGTAACTCTCTCAAACTGCTTGGCAGTGCTTGATATGTGCAGATAACCACTACACTGTTTTAACTATTCAAAGCCCAATACAGTATTCATTTTATAGATTAGTAGAGTTGATGAAATCTTTCCCAGTATATTAAGAAACAAGACCATGGTGGGAAGCAAATCTATAACCATTTGATCCTGGATCACACATTAAACTTGCTTAGACATAATATTCTACATTGAACAACAGGACCTCATAGATCAAATGTTTACATCATCACACCTTAACTCTTTGTTAGCCAATGATTTCTTACCTACTCCTTGCAAAGCTCCTATCCTTTGATTTATATTTCTGCACAATATGTATCTCACAAAATCAAATTTTTAAGCTCCCCCCTCTCCTCCCGCATCGGTTTAAATTCATGTGACTCCAACTTTTGTTTAACAAGTTAAAAATAAGGCTAAAGTCACCCACATCTTACCTGGGAGCCAAAACCTAAAGTAGCCATCATGATGAAGAAAAAGACGGCCCACAATGGGGACACAACCATACGTGAGAGAGCTTCTGGGTACACTTCAAATGCCAAACCAGGACCTATGGATTGGATAAAATAAAGAAATATCATATTATACACTGCCTTTTATATCTTCACATATGGACATATCTTTTCACAGTCAGAAGTTAGACTACCATGTCCAAAATTAATTGCTAATCATAATAAGGCATATCGATGAACAATTTTCCAAATATGATAGCACATTTCCATTGCTAAAATTGTATATGAAGTGAATCATAATGACTGATTTTGTGAAAAATGGCACTGCACTAAAATCTCATGTGGAATTGAAGAGCATTATCTTAAATATCATGGGGTTATTCTTGGCAACTGATCTTTCAAACTTTATCTCATTTCACACCTAAAGGCTGGGGTATACAAAATGTTAAGACCCTGGCCTTCACTAATTGAATGGGTATGCATTATTATTAAACTTGTTTAAGGGCAAGTGTGGCACCCTGTAGGGATAAAATTGAGTCAAATTGTGTAAAATGAGTAAAAGACAGTTTCTTCAACGGAGACATGTCCTTTATCGATTCCTGAAGTTATTTTCATGATACATGTCTCAAAACATTTATTCTGATGCAAAAGGAAATGATCACCCTCTCTCAAATGCATCTGTCTGGGAATCTTTATTGTCAATTATCTCAAAATCACAGTTTTCGATCTGACTTTTTTGTTGTCCAATTTACATAATATTTTGCATAACAACTCTTCAAGCCCCTGTTTTGAGATTGTCACAGGGTTTTTTCAATATCTTGTGTTTTTTATCTTTATAAATTTTTGAAATTCTCAAAATTTTCAATGTTTTTTTCACGACATTTAAAAAAAAATTATTTTTAAAAATCTATCCAAGAAATAAAAAAAAAAGCCAGTGACATTCTGTTTTAAGTAAAGTGATCTTTCAAGTGAAAAAAAAACCCAGCATCCTACCATCTGTTGTTCTCCAGATCGAAGGGTTTAAAGTTATGCAAAAGTTATCCAAATTTTCCAATATGGTGGCCAAACAAATAGTGTTTCCATAGCAACGGAGGGAGGAAATTGCGAAAAACACCCGTTTATCTCCCATCCTAGCCCTATGTGACCCATTTTTCACCCCAAAATGACAAAGTTCCCTTTATTGATGAAAATCACCTAGTTCTGCCACACGTGATGAAAAACTTACCTCCCTTTGCTACATCTCCTACATCAACACCTTTCTCATTGGCTATATAGCCCAGGATGGAGAAGATGACGAACCCAGCAAAGATGGAAGTGGAGCAGTTCAGGACAGCCACAATAATGGCATCACGATGGCAGTTGTTGGTGAATTTGTTGAAGCTGCTCATAGCAATCAGGCCACCAGAACATGCACTCAAGGAGTAGAAGATCTGTGTCGCAGCATCACTCCAAACCTGTTCAAGAAAGAGTACAAAAATTATTTTTTATTTGCACCATATTTACCACAGCCACAATACTGCATAATGTATTTCTTTATCTAGTGTTGGTGTCACAAAAATGTGACAAAGTTATGCCAGAACCTTAGGTCATAGAGAGGAACTTGGAACTGAAAGGGTAATTGATATGACAAGGCTGTGGTACTCAAAATATTAAATGTACAGTAGCTATAAGATACAGAATATTTCTCATTATTATACAATATCATATCAGTTTACATATCAGCATTTGAAGAGACAAGAGACAATATCAATGTAACTATAACCCTCTAGGTGTTTATGTAGCCTTATATTATGTTCTCACATGAAAGTCTATTCAGTGGGCCTAACTCATTTCAGACCAATATAATAATAATATAATATATTGATGTTGTAAACTCATTTGCAGGATGCCACTGCATCAAATCACAATGAAATATAGCTTTGTCCTCTGCCACATCAAAACTTCTCTTTCATAATTTTATTATGATCAAGCACAACACGACTGTTTTCATGGAACCCTGAAGACCATGTTAAGATCTCATCAACAACAAAGACAGTCCTCAGTACAGTCTAGACATAACAAGAGTACTTACCCTGGGATCTGCAAGCCTTTCAAAGTCCGGTTTGACATAGTATATAATGCCATCGACTGCACCATCCAGAGTGAGTCCTCTGACCAGTAGAATGGTAAGCATGACATACGGGAATAGGGCTGTGAAATACACCACCTGCAACAGAAGAAATCCATAAGATCAATTTACGTGGATATTCAACAGGTCAGACAATATCTTATCACTAAATTTCTTTTGCTCTATGGCTCTGTGTTTTATCAAAACCTTTAATGAATTCATTGTGAACTTTTTGAGTTTCCCCATTTCTTTCTTGCTTTTGTTTTTTTAATTCCCTGAATCAAAATCAGTACTGGCTTCTTCTACTTCTTTGATGTGTTATAAATGTTGCTGAAGATTATTAAGCTTATGATCTGATACTGATATTAAAATGATCTGCTCGCTTGTCTAAGAAGTAATGCTATCTGCATAAGTCAACTGCTGTGCTTGAGACACAGTGGGGTTGGTTTCATCTTTCATATCGTAACAATCTTCTCCACTTGCTGAAGTCTACACTGCATGGACATAGCAAAGAGACCCAAATGCTCCTGCCACATGGAGCAATATAAACCAACCCCGCACATCCTGCAGACCTGTCCAGAGCGCCAGACTCTCTGAAAGGAGAGAATCCAACTTTACTGCATTACCTACCTTGCCAAGGGACTGAACTCCCCTGAGAAGAGCAGCTCCAACAACAATCCAGGCCAAGACAAGACAAAGTGCCAGACGCCAATTTAGAACTCCAAAATCTTCAATGCTCTTGGATTGTTGGAGGACATAGTATCTGCAGAAATACAACAATTATTTGTTAGATTGTAATCAAGAGCAGTAGCACTAAATTAATGCCTGCATTTAGCAAAAACAGCAGGTTTCCAGTCAAAGCAATCCAGTAATCTACTGAGTAGGTTCACAATCCACGGGACAGTAACCAAATCAAAACAACAACAACAGCAACAACTACAACAACAACAACAACAACAACAATGAAAACATTATAGTCAAGAAAACTGAAAAACAATATGGTTGGGAAAGTCTCCAAGCAGAGCTATTACTCTTCAAGATGCAGGACTAAAAATGTCCCGAAAAAAGCAATAATTCAAATTACAGTCAGTTCCCCTTTACTGCAATCTGATAATTTCAACTTCTGCTTAATCGCAATGTTTCCCATATGATATAGTGTTTTATTTTTTCAAAGAAGACACTGGATAATGGCAAGTTCTTACATGACAACTTTTTCCGTGTTCACAAGGAATTGGGATTAAGTGGAGTTAACTATACAAAACAAAAAGTTTCCTATTCTGTCTGCAAATCACATTTGATCTCTGCACCAAACACTTTGATATTCTGCAATGGCATAATCAATGGCAAGAAGTTCCAAACATATATTTACTAATTTGTTCAATTCAAAAACTAGCTTGGTGGATAAGGCATAAGCATTTGGAAACATTTCTAATCCCCAATCTCAGTTTCACTAGTGAATTCCTTTAATTTTTGGTGCTTTTTGATTCAGAGAAGAATCACTTTCAGCACATACATCACTGCAAGTGCCAGTGTAAATTGTTTACATTTGTTATCTCAGTTTTAATCAACCATATCCTGTTCACAACACAGATGTATATGCTAGGGATAACTGCATTTAACGATGAAAAAGTTCATTCTTGCCTGAAGACAATCAATGCAAAGTGAAGGCACTGACAAAAAAACAAAAACCTATGCATAAAGAGTCCTCTAAAGATTTAAATATTGCAAATCAATACAGCTAATGTGCAAACTAAGTAAGAGCAGGGAATAAAAGAGAAAGTGCAATCGGCAAGCTTTATCAGATGTTCTTTCTTTCCTCTTGCAGAACTTGCGCTTATGTAAATGCTGAGATCCATGTGCATTGATCTTGATTTGAAAATCCAATTAACTGATGTTATTTTCTTTCATTCTTCTTTCTGTTTTGCCTTTCATTATTACAGAGGGCTAAAATGCATTTAAGACTGGCAATAGACTTTCTAATTTAAAAAAGTAATGTTTGCATTGATTAAAATACCTCTTTGCTTTCATTTTCCTCCTGCACTAGGCCTGGTGCCAAAGATAAGATTACTTTTTTATTCTTTAAAGCTAGAGTGCTCTAATGTCCTGTTATGAGTTTGTTGATTTGAGTTTGTTAATATGTTTTTCTATTTAACTTACTCAAGCCTCCTGTTTATCACTAATTATAATCAATACCCCTTATTCAGTTGATATCAACACTGCACTCCTTGCTCACAAGATCGAACACATACTTCCAGGCAATTCTAGATGGCTGATATTCACTTTATGGACTCCTCAACCCAACTGTGGCTCATCCTAAGCCCCACACACACATTGCCCAAACAAGTTAAATACAGTACTTACGCTCAATTTCAATTATATACCCCAATGTATGATATTATCCAGAGTAATCACATCACAAACTTCACCTTTCCTGTTTTTTGTCTCTCTATAGCATTTGATTAATAGTTTTGATTTACTGTAATGTGTACAAGGGTACTGTATTATGTGCAGTGTTATAACCCTTGATGTAATGGCTTGAGAACACAGGGAATGCTCACAAGACAATGATGTGAACCCATGTGAGCGGCCATTTGCCTGGATACAAAGTTTGTAAACTACATCAGTATTATAAAGCTGCAAAACAATACAATGCAAAAGGCAAGAAATCTGCACATCCCTTCACAAACTTTCCTAATATTTTATGATATTTTATAATACTTTTATGATGTTTTGTGATATTTTATGACTTTATTAATAAAGAGTTTTAAAGATATGATTGCCTCAGTCCTTGTATTTACTGTGCAATGTGCTCCATAATCCAAGCATCCATTAGTGTATTTGTCCCCATTGTTTTCTTTTTCTGTTTCGTTTTCATTTTTTCCTTCTTGTGTTTATGTTTTGTAGACCTTATAACATGGAATAAGATGGTTAAATTGAAAACTGCGACTTTTGTCCAATTTCCTAATGCTGAACAGTGCAATTTTTTTTTCTTTTATGCCATGGTATCTCTCCTCTTTCATCTGTCCTGTCCTCTTTCTCTTTTTTTTCTCTCATTTCTTTCTTTTTGTAGAATCAGTAAGTATCAAGTTGTAGCGTTTGTGAAATATGCCACAGTCTTGTCTTTGTATGCATACCTTGTGTATCTGGGAAAGATACTTCGAAACCTGGAATTTGTCTTAGAATGGGGCATCTGGTGCTGGGGGACATCTAGTCTATAAACTAATGAATGATATGTATAAACTCCAGCTACACTATTACTTGTCTTTATGTTGTGATATAGGTGGAGTGTAGTGCCAAACACTCTGCTTCTTGTTCATTTAATCTGAAACAAAATCTCTCTTACTCAGTTTCTTGCCATCATTACAGCTAACATGATCAACATCTTAATATCATGGTAATCTCACTTTATCCACATCACATGCTGAGTTAATGGCCCCACCTTATCCCCCATTGTTGGTATTGATTTTCATCTGCTGTGAAAGACAGGCAACTGTTTCCAGTAACAAAACATTAGATGTAGCTGATTCCTAATCTAAAAACAGATCTTCTATTTTCACCTCACTGCCTTATCCAGCTAATCATGTGACGTCAAGTCTGGTTCAGTCAAAGATTTTATCACATTACACTACTTTGGAAAGTAGCACACAATGTGTTTGTTACTTTTGTTACGTCAATTCACCAACAAGTTCATTATGGACACCTATCTGGAAGAAAATCAGCTCTCACATTATGTAGTGATACTGCAGATGCAGAACGGATGTAAGATGTTTAAAATAATAATCAATGCACAGTTTCAGCATAGAGCCCTGGGTCAGTGGAATGGAACTTTGATCAAATAGAATAAAGCAGAATCTTAAAATTTTAAATCTAATGTACTTGAAAAATTTGCATATCTGTTGTAATAAACTTTTCCTTAGTCCTTACTATCTATATCAAAATTTGCTAACAAACACATACAACTCACAAACTCGAAATTATCAACGAGTTTTCAAGAATTCAAGCTAATGATTCCACTGGGTATTCTTGATCATAATTCTTCTTTTCCACTATGTCAGTTCACTTGGGCATCTTATACCTTTTTTAAAGTCCTTTCTCACCATAGCCGTATTTCTTCTTTCTTACTGTTTTTGTTTCCTTTGCTTTCTCTTCCTGTGCTTAGGCTATATCTTTTGGCGGAGCCGTTGTTGCTTCACTTTCTCTTCTCTCTGGCAACTGGTCGTTTCGTTTTAGTACAGTTGGTCCTGTTTATTTCACTAAATTTACATATATTTTATACTCTGACGAAGGGCATTGCCCGAAAGCTAAGTTTTATGTTATTGCACTTCCATATTTTTATGTACTTGTATTAAAAAAATTATTAAAATATTTCACTTTGGGCCTTCCCACTCCATTTGGTTTTGCTCTATTCCCCACAGGCCCTCAGTCCGTTTTTGTTCTGCTTTTACTCCCATATTGAACTGCTAATTTAATGTTTAGTTTCCTTTTATCCTTCATCCTCGGTTATCTCTTTGAACCTGTCTTACACATTCCCAGCATGGCCATTTTTAGCTTTTTATTCCCGAACTTTTGTAACAACATTTCCTTCTTATCTGAACCCGCCTGTTCCTTGGCTTTTTCTTATGGGATGACTTTGTGTTTGAGGACTGGAAGAGAAAACACCACCCTGCAGACACTTCTTCGTCCAGTCTCATGCGAGCCACTGACTATGTTTCCAGTTTATAAAAACGCATTTAACACATCTTAAGAAACCGAAGCTTTGCTACAGTCTTCTCATTCAGTCCTCGAGGTCCAAGACCCTTCAATCTTGCCCGCCTGACATTGCCCGACGTATCTTTCACCTGGTTCATGACCACAATGCCCTGGTTTTCCAAGAAACCAACAAAACCAAATCAGCAAAGTTACAAAGTCTTCTGCCTAATCTCCCTCCGATTCCTCAGCCTCACCATGCCCAAGATCGTTGTACACCTACACTACCTACCCCTCAACCCCCTTCAGGTCCTAACTCCAATTTTGTTGTCTGCATCCCTGATAACCTAGACTTGTCACAATCGGAAAAATCAGTTCTGACAAAGGGTCTTAAATTTATACCTGAACAACCAGCTATAAGCAAATATGACATCTTGAGAGATTGCGAACGCTTCTTTCGCACCATCCGTTGGGTGGCAGTCTTTGGCCACGTTCTCTCCAGGCCGCCCTCTACTGTTGATGATCCCATTTCTAATTTGTTTAAGCCCCCTTCTTTCCGTGAGCCTCCCCCCCCCCCACACAATGTCGACCCTGCTATCGAACTATTTATTGACAAGTGTTCTACGGAGATCCAATGACTACGTCCTCACCCTTGCCGCGTATCTAACCTGTCTGTATGACATCATCATCAAGCCAGCGGACACGGGTGGGGCTGTGGTCGTTTGGCGTAGGGATCTCTACTTGGATGAAGCGGAGCTCCAGCTCTCGGATATCCACAACTACCGTACTACTGACTTAGCTACAGCAGAGAAAGAGAACAGGCGTATCTCTAAGGTATTACAAGTGCTGATCCGATCTGGTGGACTACCGGCATCGGGTCACCTTCTGAAAATTTCCAATCCTAGACATCCCCTCTTTTACCTCCTCCCCAAGATCCATAAGCTTAACAATCCTGGCCAACCTATTGTTTCCACGTGCTCTTGCCCAACAGAGCACATAGCCCTTTTCTTAGATACCATTCTTCAGCCCATTGTCCAAGCTTTACCACCCTTCGTGAAAGACACTAATGAGACCCTCTGTCTTATCGAGGATTTTAACTCCAACCCACGCAATATCTCGTATGTTTTCACGACGGATGTTACCAACTTATACACTAGCATCCCTCATGGGGATGGCCTTCAGGCTGTAAAACACTTTCTGAACCGCCGTACTAGCATAGATTTCCCTACTGACACTTTGTTACGCCTCACCGAGCTGGTTCTCGACCTTACATCGTTCCAGTTTGCTGACGGATGGTACAAACAAACCCAGGGTGTGGCCATGGGCTCTCGGTTAGGACCAGCATTTTCGTGCCTCTTTATGGGCTATCTTGAAGAAAAAACCTTTGCCCAGTACTCTGGTAAGACTCCTGATATCTATCGCAGATAAATCAACGACTGCATTGGTGCGATCTCTATGGACCACACAGAGCTCCAAACCTTCATCAACTTTATGAACAATTTTCACCCCAGCATCAAATTCACCCATACTATCTCCACCGATCAGGTTAATTTTCTCGATATCACCATATCCATCTCAGAGACTGGCCTACTACCTCTGTTCATTACAAACCCAGTGACACCCATGCACATCTCCATTATACCTCTTCTCATCCAAAACCGACTATTGAAAGTATACCCTTCTCACAGTTCCTCAGACTTAGACGCCTTTGTTCTCATGATGTTGATTTCGAGAACAAGCGTAACGACATGTCTTCTTTCTTCAGTAGAAGGGGTTATCCCCAGCATGTTTTGGCCAAAGCTGCCAACAAAATTCTATCTACTTCTCGTAGAAAAACTCTTTACTCCTAAAACAAAAGACACCTCTCCCTCCCGACCCATCCTTTCTATTACTTTTCATCCTCACAATATTCCTGTCCAAAACATAGTGCAAAAGAATTGGACTATTCTTTCCAGCAGTAGCAACGTAGGCCATATTTTTCAAGAAAGACCTATGGTTGTCTACAAAAAAGGAAAAAACCTTGGTGACATGCTTGTTAACTCCAAAATCAGTTCATCCTCAACCACGCATATTTCCACTCCTGGTACCTCGCCCTGTGGTAACTCCCGTTGTACCTCATGTAACCACATCAATAACAGCAACATTCTCCGAGACCCCAAGTCCTCCTTTACCATTACACGTTCCTTCATATGCACATCAACCAACATTATTTATGCCCTGCAGTGTTGCTTATGTGAAAAAATCTACATTGGTGAAACAGGAAGATCCTTACAAACACGCTTCAAGGAACACCGGGCAATTGTCAAGCATAATAGAGTCACACCAGTTTCTACGGGCCATTCTGCATCACACATGTCAGTGATGGGCCCGTGGCTGGTCAGAGGTGATACATGGGACAGGCGACACATGGAGAGCTTACTCATTGCCAAACTCGGCACACTGTCCCCTAGGGGTATTAACGAAAAATCTTAAACAACAGAGGGCTGATTTCCTCACATTTCCGCAGCCCCTCTTCTTTTCCACTATGTCAGTTCTCTTGGGCATCTAATACCTTTTTAAAGTCCTTTCCCACCATAGCCCTATTTCTTCTTTCTTACTGTTTTTGTTTCCTTTGCTTTCTCTTCCTGTGCTTAGGCTATATCTTTTGGCGGAGCCGTTGTTGCTTCACTTTCTCTTCTCTCTGGCCGCTGGTCGTTTCGTTTTAGTACAGCTGGTCTTGTTTTATTTCACTTAATTTACATATATTTTATATACTGACGAAGGGCATTGCCCGAAAGCTAAGTTTTATGTTATTGCACTTCCATATTTTTATGTACTGGTATTAAAAAATTATTAAAATATTTCACTTTGGGCCTTCCCACTCCACTTGGTTTTGCTCTTAATTCTTTTGCCCACAGTTTAAAAGTAGATTGAACTGTAATAATAATTTAGCAACTGCTTAGTGCATCAGTTGTAAGTCTTTGTTATGAGTACCTGATATTCTTGTATGTTTGATTTCAGAGCTTTACTTGGTCAAAACTGCTTATGAAAAACTCCACAGGGACTGATCCAAGGAAATGGATAATACTGAGAATGACTGAAGGATAAAGATTAAGTAGTGTTGTTCATGTATGACTCATATGGTGAATTTTCCTTGGCCTGAAATTCTAGCAATTTAGCAAAATATGTGGGAAGCAGACTGGATTGTCATGATGCCAGATTTTGATGTCTCTTCACTACAGTAGGTCTGGATATGTCCAATATGAGGCTCCCTCTCTCTCTCTCTCTCTCTCTCACATTTAAAACTTTTCATCCCATTATAGCTATATCAGTGTTAACTGACTGAGCTGATGATTACAGATGCATCACACCAACCAGATATGATAATAACATATAAGTTTACATGAAACCGTGTAATCATTGATATCACTGCAGTAATATTCACATATAATAATGGCACAGGTAATATTAGATGTGTTAAAACTATCATGTACTATCATATATTACTGCCTTGGTGCAAAAAACTTGTATGGTTTTACGGAAACAGAGGCAGATACAGGGATTTTGCAATGAGACAACTATTGGCCCACAAGAAACTAGGTGACAAGTATTAGTCATCATGGGCTTTATGAGATATTTTATTATATGATGAACCAGATGTTACTGTAAATCCTCTAAATAAATTTTAGGGAAAAAAAAACTTATCCAATACAACTTTGTTGGTCCTAAGATATTATTCTCATCCATAGCTATAGATCTTGGTACTTGGTACCCTCTGAATTGTGAAAGGCTAATCAGTGTGTAGAGTTCATTTAATGAGAAGTTTCTATAAACTTTGTTTTATATATCCTTGTGTGAGCAATTGGAAAGTATGTCAGGGTCACAGGTGAACACCAGGTTCACACATGGAAGTGGAAGTGAGGAACACCAGGTTCACACATGGAAGTGGAAGTGAGAAAACAATATATTCAGGGAATAGGTATTTTAAATTAAAAATTGCTGTGAAGTCGAGTGTCTATGGTGTAGTGGTAGCATGTTTGACTGAGATGGCCTAGCTTTGATCCCCAGCAGGAACAGGAAATTTACTAGTGTAAGGTTTTTCAGCCTTTTTTCTCAAATGTAATCTCTCACTGTAAACTAATAAAAATCCCTAGCGGCACTTTCCACTAATAACATGTCTGATTCCTATTCCTTCCTGTTACTGACAATGAGCAGAAGATGCTTTATGGATTACCACTAGTTATCACCTCACTACACTTGTATAACTTAATCATATACATAATGTATTCCATTTCAAGAAGATAAAAAATGAACTGCAAATGTCCACCACTGTATATGAATTCAGAATTTATACTATAATAGTCAGCCATAAACAGGTAAAAATTGAACTGTAAAGAAACCAAATTTTTGGGACATAAAAAAGTGCACCTTCATCATAATGAAAAAAATAATACTCAACTAATGAGAGAGAAAAGTGTGCAGCCTAAACACGGCTCAGACTACCTGTGATATATTATTTAAATATATCAAGCACCTGGCCTTCATGATCTCTCCCCACCTTGCCCCCCCC
>JAWQUT010000066.1:1278519-1288865 GCA_033807755.1 Ellobium chinense | reverse complement strand
CTCTCTCTCTCTCACTCTCTCTCTCTCTCTCTCTCTCTCTCTCTCTCTCTCTCTCTCCTGCAAAAGCTTCATCAACACGAAATCGTGCTTATCATCACAGCTACCCAATTAATGCCCGTAAGATGCAGCAAGTTCAGGCACCAACTGTAAGGGTTTTGACAGGCATCATCACGTAACCCTTTTTTACATTTTAGTTTACAAAATAGGGCTGTTGATCTAGATCTAGTGCAAATATTGATTCTCAGTCTAGCCAGCGATGTGACAGACATCAGTGGTATTATTGGCACGGTACGCTAATAGACTAAAAGAAAAGAAAAAAAATCCGCTCAAAGGTCTCGTGATCATAGGGGATCGGTGCCTTAGGGGTTATGGAACTAGAAATTGGTACAGGTAAGACTTGTTTCAAACAGACGAGCCCAACCAGACACGGAAATTAGCTATACTCTGTTTCAATATTTTAAAAAGCTTCAAAATTGGCATGTAAAAACTGTGCATTTCCTGGCAAATATCAATTTTGGCAGAATCGTACAAAGGTATGAGTATGTATTTCTTTTCTAATTTGTTTTGTTTTTGTGGCTGTTGTTTTTTATTTCTTCCTTTTCATACTTTCTGAACTGTTGATATGTATTGTAAAGTGATTGGCTTCGGCCTAAATAAACTTGAACTTGAACTTGTTTGCATTGGTGTTGGGGGAAGAGGAGATTTGGGGGGAGGAGGGGGAGGGACCCATTATGAACGGGACTTCCAGGATCTGTAGATTGGAACCTAACTTTGGGTTGGGCAGAATTTGGAAACTAAAGAGAGGGAGGGAGGGTGGGATAAGAGTCATTGCCAAATAGGGGAAAAACAGTCACTCATCATACAAAAATATTAACNTATAATGCGCAAGAATGTGCCACTGTGATAGATTTTCACTATCCTTATTTGGCAATGACTCATAATGAGAGCGAGAGAGAAAGAGAGAGGGAGAGAAAAGAAAGGAGGAGGGAGAGAAGAGAAGGAGAGAAATGAAGGCAACCGAAAAAAAAATGAAAGAAATACGGTGACGAGGTATTTGTACCTGGTTTGAATGGGTGGGAAAAGAAAAGATATTCTGGGCTTTTTATGCAGAGGGCACTGACACATGCACATCTTGAATATGAACTTTCTGCATCTGACTTCGCCTCTCCAAGAACTTAGCGCTTGTCATGATGTTCCTAAATGAAGTTTATACCATCGGTTTTTTTTTCCTCCATTGTTTCATGTAGACAACACTGTCAAGAACAGACCTAATAGCTGAATAGCAAAAATGAGCTGTGAGGCTAAAAGTTCGTACTTTCATTTACTCTACATTTCACTGCACATAGACCTTTCTCATGGAATATTTCTGAGCAAGCCGGGTGGCACATTTACATCTGAGGACCAGCAAACATGGATGGAAACGGTTGTGTTCCACGATGCAAGGCTAGTTCTGATTGATGCAAAGGCTTTACATTACACATTTTTGCTAAAGACGAAGCCCTCAAACGTTAGTGACTTGCTAATATCCGTAAGGACCCCATAAAACTGTTGCCAAGTGAGCTGATATGAAATATGACAATCTGGCAACATGAGAAGTGCAGCCACATGGTGCAAATGAACTTATTGTCAGGCAGTTTTTACCGAGTGGAGCTAAAACAATTATAAACCAGTCTACAAGTGTTTCAGTGTTAAGACATACTAAGAGGGAACTCTTTGGTACGTATTTTGTTTTCTTCCTCGAACTTGTGTTGCTCGATTTCACAGAGTTTCTACCTCCGAAAATATCTTTTTAGCACTAAACGGAGATCTCGCCTATCCACTATGTTAAGACATGGTAAACCGGAAGTTTGCACCCTATCTCGATTTTAAAAAGCAAACAAACTGGGAATCACGTGATCACACTAGCTCATTAAGGTTTATTATGACACTAGAGTGTGACGTCCGCGTTGACTGGAGTAAGTGCAGTAACACAGTACAGTAGTATCACATCCTACACGGACCTCGAGTACAAGTGGCTACTTTAAAACAAATTACTTTTTGTCATGGGAAAAATGTGGCCCGGGGGATGGGGTGGGGGAGAAGAAGTAGACTAAGACAGGAACTAGCCAAGGAGAAATATGAGAATAAGAGAGAGAGGATGAGAGTGACAGAGTGAGTGAGTGTGTGTGTGTGTGTGAGAGAGAGAGAGAGAGAAAGAGAGAGAGAGAGAGAGAGAGAGAGAGAGAGAGAGAGAGAAGATGACGTAGGAGCAGGATATCCTACTAGGAGATGATGAGAGGAAAGGACGTGAGACTGGAAAAAAAAAAAGAAGAAAAGGCCAGTGTGTCCAGTGTGTCCAGTAATCATGGGCAGAATGGTGGGGNGTGTGTGAGAGAGAGAGAGAGAAAGAGAGAGAGAGAGAGAGAGAGAGAGAGAGAGAGAGAGAGAAGATGACGTAGGAGCAGGATATCCTACTAGGAGATGATGAGAGTAAAGGACGTGAGACTGGAAAAAAAAAAAGGCCAGTGTGTCCAGTAATCATGGGCAGAATTGACGGGTAGTAGCCCTAGGGCCCCGCACCTCTCAAGGACATATGGGCGTATACCTTGTAGGGCTCCAGTGGCTTCATTAGAGAGCTCTGCTACATTTGATGATTTGATGTCACTGCCCTCCCTCCCCCGCCCCCCACCCCATGTTAAATCCTCCCTTGGAGAATAGTGAGTGGAACAGGACAAAAGTAGACAGCGACAGAACCGAGACCAAGAGTACTCAGCCCCTCAAGCTTAAACACCAGCCCCAGTCCCATCCTAACCTCACCTCCACCTCTGCTTCAACCCTGCCAGCAGGTTGTATAGGACTTTGACAGCGACAGCGCCAACAATAACAACTACAACAACAAAAGAAGCATTGAGAGCAAAGTGGGGCTAACAGATGCGTACAAAGCAGGTTTACAAAAAGGAGGTTAGCAGAAAACAGGATCGCTCGGAGCGGAGCCTTTCCATTGACATAAAGAGATCTGAAGTTTCTCATCAATTTTCTACGTCCTTCAATTTTTTTTTTTTTAAAGGTATGCGGGAATATTATCATGAGAAGCGGCCTAAACTTCTGAACAAAATTATACCAAAATTTGCATTTGATCCAGTTTCTGGAATACCACCGTAAACGTCGTTATGAACGGTGTCTTCTTCGGCCTAGTTCTCCCTTGGTGGGTGAGGGGCGTGGGGCTTTGGCAGGGGCGGGAAGGAGGAGGTAAAACCAACCTGCCTTAAAATTGATTCCTTTTAATTGAAATACTGTTAACCGAAGCGGGCGAAGCCCCAACAAATTAGTCCTAGTGGAAATTTGAGATGATCAAGAGAAAGAGAGAGAGAGAGAGAGAGAGAGAGAGAGAGAGAGAGAGAGAGAGAGAGAGGGGGGGAGGGAGAGAGCGAGAGAAGAGAAATAAAAACCAAATTTATACCTCAGTTATAAGGATATGAGACAAGGCATAAGCGACATCCTTTTATGTCTTCTCCCAATCAATATGACATTGACAGGTTCATTGCGTGATAACTGATTCCATCCGTCCCTCTTCTCCGTTTAATTCCTTTTTGTATTCTTCCAGCACTCCTTTCCCCCTCCTTAACTCCCCATTTTCACCAAAGCCTCCCGTTCAGGGCTAAGCAAAGTCGTTCTTTAGAAATGTCATGTCATTTTCCCCCATCCATTCGTACATCCCTTATCCCCATCTGTTCTTTCCTAGGCTAGCCCCTCTCCCTACAATTCCCTGCCAGATGCCATCCATCCATCCATCCATCCATCCATCTATCCATTTATCTCCCTCCACCTCTTCTTCCCACTTTCTCCAGAGCTAAACCCGCAAATGTCTTTGCTTTGCTTTGCCATCACAAATGTCAAATTATTTTCCCTCCATCCCCGCCCCCTTTTTCTCAGCCATATTTTGTGTCACAGGCAAACACGAAATGCCATTTCTTGACTCCCATGACAAATGCCACGCCATTTTGCTCTCTCGCTCAGACTCTGGGCCACAGCACAAACCCAACTGTCGCAGTCAATATTCCAAACAGGGCGGACTTCTGGACATAAATAACATCGATTATTTTCTAAAGAATTCATCAGTGTATCGACAGATCGAAGTGACAGCAAGGGAATTTTTCGGCTGATTCAGTCAATTTGTAAAAGCAAAAAAAAATGTGGCAAAGTTCTGTCGAGTTGTCTCGTTTTAAGAGGTAAGCGGTCGCTTTTCATTATATACCCTAAATAGTTGACGTTCATCATAAGCGAAGTTTAAAGTAACATTCTTTACAAATATCATCATTACTTGGCATACTCGGTCTCTAAATCACACCTTTATTACCATTACCACCATTACCAACATTACAACAGAATACTAAGTACCACTTGTCAATCAACATAAATCATTCAAAAATTATTTTAATTTCCTAGTCATCGATATGTGAAGAATGACTACTAAACATCGATATTTCGATACCCAGACATTGATGTGCCCATCTCTATACAATAATACCCCCATCCATGCCAAGCCTCGCCCAGTCAAGTCCATGTCGTGAAACAGAAGGTAACATTGTGTTGTGTTGTGTTGCATGTCTTCCAACAAGCAGACAGAGTCAACATTCCTTCCCTTCCCGTTTTCAACCACGCCATGTCTGGTTCTCCGCTTTCCCATCAGACTAGACCGCAGAGGCTTAAAAAGTTTAAAAAAAAACAAACCTGCCTGACGAAAAAAAGTTGACCTTGACGGCCATGATGAGGCAAGAATTGTCCACTGTCATGGAAACGTGCAACCGAAACTATCGGTACAGCACAAAATTGGCAGGACGGTCGCATAGATTAGGATTCTCTCGATATACCAGGGAAGGATACTGCCACACTGGGATAAAAGTTTAACGTGCTGACTTAAATCTGTTTTTCTTGTTTGAAAATGCGGTTATGTAATTAAAGTTGTGAAAAGTTCGACAAATCTTGCATTATTTTTGTTTACATTAATAATTAATGTCCATGCACCTACGCATCTTGGCAACATGATAAAATTCCAGAACGAACGTGCAATGTTTTCCTGGAGTGTACCCGAACATCTGCAAAATCAGCCACACCCTACCGCCAAGCTATCTTCGTAGTTAATCGCACTCAAAGGGTTAAACTGCGGTTAAATAATAGTCTGCAAATTCTCAATTGGAAGGTTATGGTGTAGTGCCTTAAGACTAATTTTAGCCAAATCAAAAGACCAACATGCAAACAAAGAGAAAAGAAAACAAATAACACAAACTTAAAAAAAAAATAAAAATTGACCGCACATTTCCAACCCGGCAACTTTGACTGATGCCAGGTGATTAGTGGAAGATAATCATTAAAAGAATCACTGATAAGATTGACAACAAGACCAGCAACATCTGCATCAGTTATCATTACACACAGTTGAGAGGTCAAGGGAGCGCCTTTTCTACATCAAGAATAATTTCAACAACTCTGCTTTTGGGCATTTTCACTACGGTACAGGAAAAAAAAAATGGATCCCAAATAGGCCCGCGGGGGAATCGGTGGGGATAGAGTACTGTATTTTGGGATTATGCCAAAAGAGTTTCCCCAAAGCCTACAAAATCGATTAATTCCTGCACCTTCATTGTATCGGAACAAAAAGTATGCACGGTAACAAGAGGAGGAAACGCGGATAATTATTTCGGGTTCGATTACGAATGTAATTAAGAACAAAACAGGCGATAATATATAGACGAGATCTCGTTAAATTTCATCATATACAATTACATTAAATTGCCACGTTCCATAATGAGGTTCGAACACAGCATCGACGTGGAATTACTCAAAATTGCATGAACTTGGAAAAGAATCGTAATCTCTAAGACTGTATCGAATGAGTTTCCCTGATGATATCTAATGGGAGTGCATTGAATGCAGCGTGCAGTGATGTCAGATAAACAAGTAGCGTGCATGAACTTTGTGGTCCCAGATGCTTGAACGAGTTTGTTGAGGTATGCCCAGCCTGTCCAAGCCTGGATGGCTGTTTACCTTACCGGTGAGTGGCTACTCTAAATTTAGGAGAGCAAAGGAGGCACAAGCGAGTTTTCTACCGTTGAAGAGTACGTACAGAATTGGTTGAGCGTAGGAGAAGCAATGCTTTCGCGAGAACTTCGATTCTTCGAAGTGTGTGTGTGTGTAGTGTGTGTGTGTGNGTGTGTGTGTGTGTGTGTGTGTGTGTGTGTGTGTGTGTGTGTGTGTGTGTGTGTGTGTGTGTGTTTGTGTGTGTCTCTATGTGGTGCGCACGTGCAGGTGTGTGTTTGTGTTTGTGTGTGTGTGTGTGTGTGTGTGTGTGTGTATGTGTGTGTGTGTGTGTGTGTGTGTGTGTACGTATGTATGTATGTGAGGAAGTGAGGCAGTACGAGCATAATTTATGCTTGCCTCAAGGCAGTGTATGGATGTTTATTGCGACCAAATGCAGAGGTGAACGCTGTGCTAAGTGTCAGCTTTATAACTGGCATAGAGTTATGTCTTCAGCCTTTATTCCAGCAATTTTCGAATTGTCTCCTGAAAAAAACACCCCCCCCNCCCCCCCCCCCCCGCAAAAAAAAAAACAACAAACCCAAACTACTTCATCTTAGTTAATTAGCTATGTCTGTGGCACTTCACGCCCGAATAATGATTGGTTTAATCAAACAAAAGAAATGGCTGTCAGAGTGAGCTTGGAACAAGATTGTAGAACTGTGGCCTGCAGGGAAAATAAGCAGCAAGACCTGCTCACCAACAGCGTGGGAGCGGAAAGAAACATAGAAGGCTGTATGTCTGGTTTTCATCACATAAAGTGACGGAAGAAAAGGAACGAGTGGTTTCCATTCAGGTATTACCAAAAGCCAGTCACTGTGTCCTTGGGGGAGGGGGGGGGAGGGAGGAAGAGGCAGGGTTAGGGAGCCCATAAAGGACATTTTTAAAGCACTTTTAAAAAATAACTTGGCAGTGTCGTACAGGCTGTGGGATCTCCTCCGAAAAATTGGGTTGAGGTAGGATGGGAAGGTGAGACAATGAGTGGGTGAAGAAGCTTAGATGTACGGGACTGTCCTGGGTCTTCCCAAAATCGAATTGAATTGGATTCAATTTCAGTTTATTTAATGGAATCCAGATTACATAGTAACATAATTATGGGTGGTAAAACATCGATAATGCATGGCATGGCAACTACATTGACAAAACAACATAACTGCATATGTACTAAATAGACTAAATGAAAAGAAAATGAGGAACAAAACCCGGAACAACAATATTCTCCAGTTTGGTTGGTGATAACACTGGGTGGGATAGGGGAGGGAAAAAAATCGATCGTACAAGACAAATTAAATTATCTGCCCCTGTCTTTCTCCTCTTCCCTCCTTTTCATTCTTTCTACATTCACCTGACGCTGTCCATCGTTCGATTTAACTCTCCCTGTCACCATCTCATATCCACTTAGTAGTGGATACTGGCAGTCCCCTATACTGTAGGACTGCATTGGTTAATTCAGAATGTTTGGTGGAATGGATTATGGATCATGGAAGTTGCCGTGGGCATCCATCGATGACCAGTTCCAGATCTTCCGGATAGAGACTTGGAGGAGGGTGACAGAGCTACAGATTGTGCCCGTCCCCTAGGAATGACTGCCCTGGTCAGTGGTGACAGACCTAAGGATTTCTCTCTCTGCCCATTCCCAATCAATCTGGAAGCTGATTAGATCATGCTGTCCGTGAGCTGGATCGAACAGTCTACTTGATCAGAGTACAGTCAATAATTTCGAAGTGGCAAAGACAACTTTAATAACGACAACGACGACGATGGCAACAGCAGCAACAGCAGCAGCAGCAGCAGCAGCAGCAGCAGCAGCAGCAGCAACAACAACAGCAACAATGGAATATAGTGATGTCGAATCGGAGAGTCGGTGGAGATTAAACTTGAGAGGAAATAATCGGTAAAATTCCCGATTTCCTTCACCTCTTCTTTCTGTATCCTTTTGCCTTTCAGCTGGTCAATAACCGTTTTTCTTTCTCTCTCTCTCTGAGAGGGGAGGATAAAGAAGAGCTCATCTACAGAAGATTATGAAGAGCGTCTTGTTTCAGTTAAGAATCAAGAGAATATCTCCGACCAATGGATGCCTATAATGTAACAAGATACTTGGGGGTCCAGGGATGGGCAGTTTCGACTACACAGTAGCATCGTCTACTTCAGGTGCCATGTCAGCTGGCGCAAGTGATCATCTACCTCTTCTTCAGTCTGTCAGCTGTCCACCTCAACAATTTTCCATCCAGTGATTTGTGCACCTATCTAGCATGCTAGTCTGTCTGGTACTTTGTTGGTCTTCCTGTACCATTAGGTTTTCCGGTTGTTATCAAGTGCGTTACAATAGCTTTCGTCGTTTCATTAAAAACATGCCCCATGAAATTTTTCTTGTCATCACCTCACTGCTGTTCGTCCACATAGATAATTTCTCTTCATGATTCGCTTCCTTCAAAACGTGCATCTGTTTTCGCTTCATAATATTTTTCTTCTTGACAACAACAATATTTCTGTGGCTTCCAGCTACTTACTGTTATAAATGTTCACACCGCATTTATCTATATTTAAATAACCAAAGATTTCATTGTCATAATTCACAATGACTTTGCTTTATGACCGGCCACGTAACCCCCCCCCNNCCCCTCCCCCACACCTCAAGGCACCTAACCTGACCGAGGACCGAGAGTGCGAGGCGTCTGTTGAAGCAGTACTCTCGATCCATTAGATCTGTATTATAGATCCCAGAGACGGGTGTTGAAGCCGGGAGACATTCTCAACACACACATGTGCCGATCGATTGTGGTTGGTATGTCTGTCTTCCAGCTCTGTCTCTCCTCACAGCAGTACACGGACCATGGCCTGAGTGGCCTGGCTGGCAGCTGTTGTCTTCAGTGTCATCAAGATGATGATGGTCTTGCTGCTATTGTTGTGGTGGTGGTAGTAGTAGTGACGGTGGTCGTGGTGATGGGATAGTGATGATTTTGGCTTTTTGTAGAGAAATATCTCTTTCCTGGATGCTGTCGTTTTCGGTAATGGTGATCAAGACGATGCCTTGGTCGTTTTTAGTGTTGTTGTTAATAATGTTGATGTTGTGGTGGTGATGATGGTCATAAGGATGGACTGGGTTTGGGAGGAGGAGGAGGATATCTCTTTCCCAGATCCTGTCAGCAAATTGATAATGTTTTGGTCACTGTTGTTGTTATTGTTGATGTGGTGGTGGTGGTGATGATGATGGTGGTAATAATTTTGCTTTAAAGGATCAGGAGGGATAGACTATCTCTTTCCTAGATGCTCTCGTCTTTCGTCATCATGATGATTAAGATAAATCTTGACCTCTGTTGATGCTGTGGTGATGGTGGTGGTGGTAATTTGGAGAAGAAAGAGAACAGGGAAATAGTTCTTTCCTGGACGCTGTGGGCGTACCATAGCGTCATGTGGAGTAAAAATAGGTCAAGCTCTTTAAACCATTTCCTACGCTACTAGTAATCAAACCATGTAGGCTACACCACCAGGGTTGGGGGAGGGTGGTTTATGACGTACGAGACAAGATCACGTCAAAAGTTGACGCCTCATCAGTATACCGTGGAGGGCAAAACGAAACCAAACCTATCTCCACCTCATTTACAATTTGGCATTACCTCGTAAATAGAGTTTTAGAAAAAACAAAGCCATGCTGGCTCACATGTTTGAGCTATAATTATCCCAGTTCTAATGGGCGTACGAGCAGAAACGACCACGTGTGCCAGATTGTTTTGACGCAGGGCGTAGATCGAATAGTGAAGAGTAGACAGTGAAGGTATACAAAAATATACCCTCTGGTAAAGGTATTCGAACAGGGGAGGTAACCGCTCACGAACGTAACGATTTTGATGCGGGGTGAAACAAGGGCTGCTCTGATGAGGTTGGCAGAGTGCCGTGAGTGGCAGCATTGTGCTCACTCATTGTGCACGTTCACAACACAACACAACACAATACAGTACAGTCGAATCCGCATTATTGCAATTCCCTTAACTGTAATGTTCGTTTAATCGCAACAAAATTTCAGAAGCTAGAAATTGTCTAATGTCTAATTTGCTCTGTCTAATTCGATGACAAACAGCTCCGCTTAATTGCAACTCCAAATGACATACAGAAAGAGAACTGAGCAGAGAGATTTGCCTTGACTCATTACAGCTCATAATACGGCACCATGCATGCAAGTCCATTCACAGATATCCATGTGGCTCCCAAATGTTTCCCAGTCCGTAACGCTTATACCGTCCTCCAAATACCAGAGAGAGAGAGAGAGAGAGAGAGAGAGAGAGAGAGAGAGA
>JAWQUT010000066.1:1254192-1278451 GCA_033807755.1 Ellobium chinense | reverse complement strand
GGGGGGAGGGGGGGGGAGAAGAGAGAAGAGACAGAAATAGAAGACAGAAACGTGTAAAGACTCAGATTACAAGAAAGAACACAGAGGGGTGTTGGAAACTGTCGATAATGTAGTCTGATCTGTCAGAGTGAGAGATGTGTTTAGGGGATTGTAATTCTCAAGGGAATCTAGCGTCCCGTAGTCCTGTCCGGCTTATAATATGTATTTTCTCCTGGCACTCCCTGAGAGGGTCTGGTAGATTCTGGTCTTATCTTCACCTTTGACAGAGGAAGGAAAACAGATCCATCGAAATACCAGGTACAGTCGAGCAGAGATAACTCTTCAGATCTATCTCATCTTGTTTGGGTTGACCGAATTATGAAAATTTAAAAAAAAAACGTGAAGCACTAATTAGGAGAAATAAAATATTGGAGCCTAAGAGGTGTTTGGGTTTGGGTTTCCACTTACATACTCGTATGTTCGAAATATAAGTTCTCGACTGTACATGTTACGGTAGGCGGGGCTGAACGCATAAAATGTTTCGATTAAAAAGTTTTGAAGGAACCGAATACAGTCTTCGACTACTGTACTTAGGTCGAAACCAAAAGGCCTCGCTTAACCGCTACAGTTTTTATGTCTCCAAGAACAAGAAAGATTGCTTTCGACGTTCGTATCAGAACAACAAAAAAAAATTGTTTAGTCGAAATTTCCGCGCAAATGCGATCAAACGGATTGTGATTAAACAAGGGGAGCTGCTATGGCAACGGAGGAATTTAGAGTGGAATTCGTTATGGACATAAGAATGTTGATTAGTCTACGGACATACAGACAGGTAGACAATCAGAGGAAATGAGAGGCGGACAGATATACAAGACTGTTAATTTCCAGTCCGGCGCCGCTATATAAAGCACCATCAACATTCACGAGGTGAATACCAAGATTCCATTTCGTGTTTTTATTTTTTTCAGTTGTCAATATAGATGGTTGTATTGCATCATCGTATTCTTGAAGTGGTATCTCCAGCACACACACACAAAAAGTTATGAGTTAAAGAGCCCCAGCTTATCATGTCTTTAAGAGGTTGGTTTCTCTGGAGCCTAAACAACATCTTGGTAACGGTTTCCTGGTGATGCAATCAATTGACCTTTTTCACTGCGTGCCGAGCAACTCAAAAGGCGTTGTTTTAGGTAGGTAGGGGCGATATTTCAAAAAACTGTATCGATAATGACGCCGATATTTCATACACACATACAAAAAAAGAAACACTTAAATGTCTGGATACATCGAGCTGGAAATGATCATATAAATGTTTAACTGGTTCAGTTCACGTTATTCTTAAGAGACAAAAAGGTTATAATGTTGTTGTCTTGGAAAATCACCCAAGTTTCATCTTGCTCATATCAAAGAAGAGGAGAAGAAAATGCCCCTTTGCCTTTTACATCCTGGAACACCCATATTTATACAGGGGCGAGAACAACTAGCTAGCAAATCATTCCAGTTTCTAGACCCCTTACCCATTTCTTATCCAGTGAACACCACCCCTCCCCTCCATCTCACTCCTCTATGCACAGTTGTAAAGTGTTTATTATGCTTACATTGGCCCATAAGTCTGAGCAAATCGCGCACACAAAATTAAACCACAACAGAATGTACGTCAGTCATTTCAGGACCACAAAAAACAAAAACAAAAAAAGTGGCCAGGATCTAGACTTAGATCTAGACTGTATATATAGTGTATTCCTACAAACATTCATGTGCAAACGATACCAATAGAACCATCGAAGTATCGATCACTTAGACATCGATGCGCCCTCCTCATGTACCTGGATAAACTATGATAAAAAATTCGGTTTCTGTGTGAGCATCCAAACTAGATCTAACAGGTTTCCGACACAGTAGGCGGGCCAGGGGGCAAAAACCTGTGGAACCAGGACCTGGGAACGCACAATTCGAAGCATCTTGTTATTAGAAACAACTGCCTCGCACTAAGTGAGAGAACAGCCAAAGACGTCACTATCCTTTCCGTTACTCGAATTTTTTTGAGCGGATCTTCTCATGTCTATCTCCATTCAAGACATAAACAAGAACTTGGCCTCCTCTCATATGCACGTGCATTTTACTTGTGTAGGCGGGNGGGGGGGGGGGGTGAGCGAGGGTGAGCTGACAGACATTGCTTCAACTCATCTACAGATTCAAAAATTTATCAGTGTGCGCCATATCTTCCCTCTTTATGCCTGTAATAACATTGTTCCATGGTACGTACGGCGTTTGTAAAACTAACAGCCCCACTTCATACAGGCGATCTTTTTTATCATCCACCATACGTATAAGCAGCAGTTCCTGAACATGATATATATATAATGATGTGGCTGGTAACTTGTGTGTGTGTGTGTGTGTGTGTGTGTGTGTGTGTGTGTGTGTGTGTGTGTGTGTGTGTGTGTGTGTGTGTGTGTGTGTGTGTGTGTNGTGTGTGTGTGTGTGTGTGTGTGTGTGTGTGTGAATATGTGTGTGTGTGTTTGTAGTCGTGAATGGGTGTAATGATGTCATTTATGTATTTGGATTAATGTATTGTATTATTGTCAAACATCCTGTGAGAGCAAATTTCCAATAATTGGATAATAAAAGTTCTATCTTATCTTATGTTATCTATGCTCATCAAAAGCTGAAAATATTCTGAAGTCAGAATGCAGCTCTGGTCTGGAGAAGAGACTTAAAGTATCATTAAGTATCATTATCACTATATTATGCTAAGTCATAAGGAGTGGCCTTGCTTCTCCATTCATTACATTGTCATAGAACATTGACAGCCTATCATGACACTTGACAGTACAACTTGAGGATGTCCTTATCAGTTGTCAATATGATGTCCCTATCATAATGTCAAGAATGGAATAATAAGACGGTTATCTCCCTTCTAACATTTTTCTCCCTCGTCAAAACATTCTGAAACACTGGACGATTTTCAAGGTTTGTGACACCTATTAGAGGGGCAAATCATGATTGTGTACAACCCATATAATCCGCTAATATATAAAATCCCCCTTTTTTGGGGCCCTGCCAGCCAGTGGTAGGGTGTAGAAATGTGTAAAGTGACATGTGTTCTAAATAAAGCATCCACTTTTAAAGTTTCAGGTACAATTTGAGCCTTCTAGATCAAAAAATAAAATGTGTAGACCTATGTATTCGCACGCGGTCAAAACCAGCCAAATGAAAAATTGGGGACCAAATCAGAATTTGAGATGATCTTGTGAAAAATTTTGGGCGTTGACCCCCCTTTTTCTTCCCGTTAAAAGATCGGGCAAAAGAAGTACTTTAATCTCCAAAGAAGAAATTTCCCCAAATCACAGTGGTATATTTAGAATAACGCAAAATGNGGGGGGGGGGGGTTGAGCGAGGGTGAGCTGACAGACATTGCTTCAACTCATCTACAGATACAAAAATATCATAGTGCACCATATCTTCCCTATTTTATGCCTGTAATAACATTGTTCCATGGTACGTGCGCTTGTAAAACTAACAGCCCCACTTCATACAGGCGATCATATTTATCATCCACCATACGCATAAGCAACAGTTCCTGAACGTGGTATATATAATGATGTGGCTGGTAACTTTTGTGTGTGTGTGTGTGTGTATGTGTGTGTGTGTGTGTGTGTGTGTGTGTGTGTGAATATGTGTGTGTGTGTTTGTAGTCGTGAATGGGTGTAATGATGTCATTTATGTGTTTGGATAAATGTATTATATTATTGTCAAACATCCTGTGAGAGCAAATTTCCAATAATTGGATAATAAAAATTCTGTCTTAACTTATGTTATCTATGCTCATCAAAAGCTGAAAATATTCTGAAGTCAGAATGCAGCTCTGGTCTGGAGAAGAGACATAAAGTATCATTAAGTATCACTATCACTATATTATACTAAGTCATAAGGAGTGGCCTTGTTTCTCCATTCATTCCATTGTCATAGAACATTGACATCCTATCATGACACTTGACAGTGCAACTTGAGGATGTCCTTATCAGCTGTCAACATGATGTCCCTATCATAATGTCAAGAATGGAATAATAAAACTGTTATCTCCATTCTAACATTTTTCTCCCCCGTCAAAACCTTCTGAAACACTGGACGATTTTTAAGGTTTGTGACACCTATTAGAGGGGCAAATCACTGACTGTGTAAACCCAATTAATCCGCTAATATATAAAATCCCCCTTTTTGGGGGCCCCTGTCAGCCAGTGGTAGGGTGTAGAAATGTGTAAAGTGACCTGTGTTCTAAATAAAGCATCCAAATCAGAATTTGAGATGATCTTTTTCGAAAGACATTTGTGAAAAATTTTGGGCGTTGANTAATTCTTAAATACCTACTGCCTGAATCGGTCCCTAACTTCCACGTGCGAACCTAGTGTTCACCCATGACCCTAACACACTTCCCGACTGCTCACATTTAGAATAACACAAAATGTTAAGAAGGCCAAAAGAAGAAAAAACTATGGGTGTCAAAGACCTTCATAATGATGTACTGTAAGAGAGATAACCAAAATATTTCCATTTTGTCTTAATGAAATGCAGTTCAGTGCAATGTATGTACATTAAAAGCTTGATAACAAGTAAACCCTTGGCTGACGGAAAAATTATTCGTGTTGTTGAGGCACAATTGATATCGAAGTCTACTTGAATAGTGAAATATAGAGCAATATATGGAATCCGTGCTGGTAAAGTTGATACAATAACAAAGTATACTCATTAAATGAGTACTGAATATCTAAGTTCTACATTATTCATCTGTGTAAATGTGCGCCATACTGTGTACGTCATATTACTTGACCGCATGACTTTTGATGAACGGAATTAGGCTTAAAGGTGATACCGTGTACTCTCATTATATCATCGCTGTGCCAAGGAAAATAATCAACAGCCATGAACATATTTGTCCTTCTCCCCAAAATGCGTTGAAAATTTCCATGAAGGCAACATGCCATCTTGTAGAGCAATATTATGACAAGTGTGCTAACAATACACTTTTCCACAACAGCTGAAATGGACTCCACCATCTGTAATGACATATAGTCTATATATTTACGTCGCAATTATCTTTACCATAATTATAGGTCAGAGCAATATTATGATCCATATGACCGCGCCCCCCCCCCCAACCCCCGNCCCCCCAACCCCCGTAATGCTGTAATGAAAACAAGAGATGAAATATTTCCTCTAGGGGGCAATAACCTTGTAGTCAGCGATAAAAAATGTTGGTTCATTTTTTTCACGAGGCCCCACAGTGCTTGTTACAATCTGTTGCACCGCTAACCCAGTTTAGTTGTGGATCCGGCTAAGCGTAGACAAATCCAATTTAATGCTCGGAGGCTGCCAATGACGCATGCGCACGTACTATGTATGTGTTCGATGGTGTGGTGTATGAGGAGGGAAGTACGGAGGGAGGTGCATGGGTGAGAAGCTAAATCATAACATGACAGTTTTGATCAATCCGTAGTTTGATTTGGGTATGACTGTATCAACCATCAACGAACAGACCTATGTGTCGTAAGTAACTAGATAACTATCCAGACACTGCCTGGAAAGGTGGGGAAGGAGATCAATTTCCGGTCAAGGTCATCACCTCGCGCAAATGAATGTAACATGAGCATCAAGCTGGCACATTTGTAGGATCTCTGCTTTTTGCTGCCACATGTAAATGCGTCTGAGTAATATGACAGACATGCAGAATATGCTTTCACGAAGCCAAACAGGCAGACGACGGAAGCATTCACACAAATTTACACAGTCGCGGAGAACAAACGCACAAAATAAACATCATTTCACAGAGAATAGAAGTCGACTCACACATTTAATACAGGTAAAGCTGTTAATAAAATAAATGTCATTACTCACGAGGAACAGGATTTGAAAACTAATCTACGGTCTAATCCATTCGACATCTAATGAATCTTAATGAGGAACCAGCAATACCAGTGAAACAATAATACCGAAACATCTGATAAGCTTTCTACTCAGTCCTGCTAGGGTTAACAGGCGAAGCTGGCGGACTGTATAGATTAACCCTCAAACGATCGATACCGGTCACCCTCTATCGGTACCATCTTCCAAACAAAACAGTATGCCCTGGGGTCCTGGAGGTAATTTCTACCACAACATCGCGATGTTTGCCGATGGTATCGATATTTAAAAACCAGAATAATTACACAGAAATGATTTAGACCAGTGGTTTTCCAAGACCAAGCGAATCCCTTTTAATTCTGTCCTCTGACATGAGAAGATGATTACTGATGAACTGTAGCAGAATCCGCTTCATCGATATACGCTTAATAGCTACATTTTTAAGAAGGCAACTACATAAAATACGGAAATGAAATGTGCCGTTTTATCGCCCTTAAGTCCATGGGGTTGCGTTTAAGCGGACTAGATTGTTCATTTATCAAATATAATTATAAAGAGAGAGTCTAGTATCCGGGTTAATGCCCGCTCACATTATACGACTTTACGTTATTATTACCCAGCAGGCCAGATCACTCAAGGACTTTCTAATCTCCCTGGGAAGGCTTCAGCGCCGCTGCCATTTTAGGCTCTGATCACCAGCATTCTAAAACGATCCTTCACAGATTCTCATTTTACAGAACGTTGGACTCAAGAAAATATGAATGAAATGCTCTCCCAAGCCATTTACAACATCACCATGATGGGAAGCGAACCCACGACCTTTCGATCTTCAGTCCAGCACCGTAACCATTTGGCCATGCTGCTCCACAGAGAATGTTATCAGAAGGAAGATGATTTCCACCAAGCCATGACAGCCATAGAGTGGATTTCCACCAAGCCATAACAGCCATAGAGTGGATTTCCACCAAGCCATACCAGCCATAGAGTGGATTTTCACCAGCCATACCAGCCATAGAGTGGATTTCCACCAAGCCATGACAGCCATATAGTGGATTTCCACCAAGCCATAACAGCCATAGAGTGGATTTTCACTAAGCCATACCAGCCATAGAGTGGATTTCCACCAAGCCATGACAGCCATAGAGTGGATTTTCACCAAGCCATAACAGCCATAGAGTGGATTTTCACCAAGCCATAACACCCATAGACTGGATGTGCTCACTTTCTCATATTCTTGACACATGTAACATCTGCATTGCTCGTGTATCCCAGATGGATACTTGAACCAAAGTCGTTTTTATAGCTGGTAGTATAATTATGTTACTTAGAGAAAGACAAAAGTTGAGAAGGCCGTAGTTAGCGAGTCAGTGACCTGTACTTAATGTATCAAATGAGAAATAAAGTAGGACGAAAACAACAAATGATGAAAGCTGAAACTTTTGCAGACGAGAAACATATTAAAACTGCAGCATGGAGAAACGACCGTGACATGGATATTTCGTTGTTCTTGTCGTTTGTGTTTGCCTTGCGGTAGTTGTTGTTGTTGTTGTTGTTGTTGTTGTTGTTGTTGTTGTTGTTAACGATTTCTTTTAAGCTTTAATGGAATCGGTGAATTCCAGTAGTGGACACGCAAATTAGATGGAAGGTTCTTGTTCAAATCGCTCATCAAACTTTTACCTAGAGGGAAGTAAAGGAAATTTTAAAAAAAACACTGCTCTTCCTCTCTTCTTTTCTCACTTTTCTTTACCCATTCCCTCATTTCCAAACCTTTCATGCTTTCCAAACCCTTCCCTCCTCCTCCTCCCCACTCCAAAAAAGTACAGTATCACATTATCGATTCCATGTTCCAATAAAAGCAACCCATTTTAAAAAAAAAAAAAGATCTTGGACTTCAATGGAAATAAAAATTTGGTTTCACGATTAAATTAGACCCATTGAAATCTGAAACGTCTGTAATTTTGTTTAAAATACTGTGCAAAAAAGATCGAGAGAAAAAATAAAAAAAGATGCGGGGACGATGGAAGAGGGTGTGATGAAGACATAGGGTAGGGGAGGGGGAGGGGACCAGAGGCCAGTCCTATACTTGGAGCACGAATATCTTCATACGTTTTCAAAATGGAAACCGTGTAATCTAGACTCGTTTAAATCCTGCCCTCCTTGTTCACGCACGTCTCAGCTTAAGATCGATCATAATTTCTAGTCTCTCACTTAAGCCATGGGAGAGAACAGTATCCGCTCCACGAGTTTTTCATCTGGTCTTGAAGAGAATGTTGCAACCGACTCCATTTAATCGCATTTCAACAGGAATATAGGAAGGCATGCGATTAAGTGGTGAGTGTCATTAAATGGTGGTGCCGTGGAGAGTGTGAGCTTATTAGAGTATGTACACGAGTGTGTATACGGCATGGAAAGTTCATATAATATGTTCATATACATCCACTATGAATCCTGCTTTCTGAACAACGACAAAAGAAAAGTTGCTTTTGAGTTAAAGCGCGATTAAGCGATTTACCAGTGATAAGAATCAACTCGGCTTCCAGATCAGGCGAATTCAGGCAAATTGAAGTTCTTAACATGCATTTTGGCCGAGCCATTATCTCCAATATAGTAAATTAGGATGAGTGCTTATACCTCCGGCAACCAATCAACAGTCTATTCTGAAGGGAAGGAATTGTGGTGATTCTGAAGGGAAGGAATTGTGGTGCTACAAGCGGCGAGCTGCTCGGAGAGACAGACTAGTCGGGTCTTCTGAGACCATGAAGCTCATGGTGATGAAGTCCAAAACGTGTTAAATTTTCAATAATTTTCAAACTACTACATGATCCTTGCAAATTCTACGATCTTCCCATCCTTCCCCCCCCCCCCCCCCCNCCACCCCCGAAAAAAAAATGTATCGAGAACTTGAAAGAGGTTCCTAGTTTCCCAAGAGGGGGATAGTTTGAACCACCTGGCCGGCGAATAAGCCAGTCCTACACACAAGATGTCTTCAAAAGTAGACCTCCACAAAACTTCAGTTCGAAAACCGCTGAGCTCGCAAAATTTTAAAAATCGGAATGAAATCGACCGGACAGAGGAATGGCGTAGCTCAGTGAACGCTGTCACGCTATCCTGTCGTTTCAGGATAAAAGGTAGAATACGACAAGTGTCATCATGAATCCAAATGAAATGTTCAGTAGATGCGCAAAGTGAGTTCAACACAGACTGTACTGATAACATTTCTGGGTTTGTCATGTGATCTTAGTGTATTTCTTGTCAAGCAAGAGTTACGGGACCTAGAAGAGCACAATGAATGCCTTGATACAATGACTTTTATCTTCAGTAGAAACATGTTTACTTCGATTTTTCGATTTGACCATTTCCAACGCTTTCGTCCTTTTGTCCTCAGTCAGCAATAATAAGCGAAATATTTGGTCTGAACAGAAGACTTCCTTGTTTACACATACAACATTGCCGCCTAGTAACTTATCGAACCAGCAAACAATATCCCAGGAAATTCCATAAGGTATGGCTGTCAACTGAACGGAAATGAGGCATTAGAGAGATTTAAATTTGAATATAGGGGATTTATAGGTTAGTTGTTTAACGGTACAAGTCCGCTCACTTTTTTACAATCCGCTTATTTGCTTTTTTAGCATAATTGAAATTTCTCACAAATTATAGTTATGAATCTTCATGTGCATGTGCACTTGATCCCATAAATGTGTACGTAAGTAGGATCGACTACAGTGAATGTCCCCTGCCGAAGAAAGGGAGGGTTGAAGCCGCGCTGTGAAAAAGCTCTTCTAAGTAATTTGGGGGGNGGGGGGGGGGGATGTCCGGTATTTTTTGTCCATGGTGAATATCGGGGGCGCAACAGTTGAAGATACAGTGGTACAATCCTGGAACAGCACCGCTGGTAGGTCAGGCGTTAGACGAAATGAATGGCCAGAGTCATTTAGTTAGTCTAACGCCTGGCCTACCAGCGGTGCTGTTCCAGGATTGTACCGATGCAGTTTCTGTCCAATTGTGTGTCCCTGGAGAAAGAAGGATAGATACGGCCTGTACGGGTGCGCCAGTGTGTTTATGAAGATCAGAGAGTTTCGGTGCATGAGGTCGCCCCTCACTCCTCATAGGGCCACCATGCCCTAGGGAGTCTTAACTAAAGCCGAGCGCGTCCACCATGTTTTAAAGGCTTCCATATCGGTGTGAGCATTGCCTGGAGGTATTAACTATTAATAGATTGTGCACATGAAAAAAACAGCACAAGAGTGCCCTGCGGATTGCATTAGGCGATGCCAAATGGGTCTGGGTTCAAATTAGCCCGCTGGGCCTCGGAGGCTACAGTTCTTCAGTGTATTTAAAACCTTCTTGCTCACATGGTTCACTTGCCGTTGTGGCAGCCAGCGACGAACTGATCTAATCACAGTGTCTATTAAGCACTGGATGAAAGAGTATTGATCACGTATTGTTCGTTGATTTATTGATGATGTTCGCGTCGCTGATTCCGTAATGAACGCCTGACCCATATAACGGGGGTGAATGACCTAATCCAGTACAATCTTCATGCCAGAATGTAAACAGTACCGGTACGTCTAAAATATGTGGCAAATTCACATTAATGGAATTTTATATTTCGTTTAATATGTGGCTGGAACGTCCGCGAGCTGTTCCGTGGGCGGTAGATGACATACAGTAGGCGACGTCTCATATTGCAAGAGACATTTCACGTACATGTACTGATTTCATTCCAAAGAATAACGATTAAACGACTGACTACCATTGATTGATTGATTGATTGATTGATTCGTTGGTTGGTTGGTTGATTGATTGATTGGTTGGTTGGTTGGTTGATTGATTGATTGATTGATTGATTGATTGATTGATTGACTGATTGATTGATTGATTGATTTGCAGAGTACGGCTCACAAATCATCTTCCATCTAGTGAAACCAACTTCAGCACGAGATGAAGCCAAGCTGAGAAAAGCACGAAACACCACGGGTAAACCACTGACAAATTAACTGACGTAGATTGCGTTTGCTTTCTCACAACCACAGCTTTGAAGATGGAAATGACAAACAGAAAGTAGATTGTTGACATAATGTACAGATCTGTAACAGCTCTCTTTACGAGAAAAAAACTAAATCGGAAATAACAGGTTTTTCATGGCAACAAAAGCTAGGCCTACCAGCCGAGGTGATACGGCTGAATTTGAAACTTCTTTTGACGTTAACCCTTGAAGTCCCAGTCACAGATCTTTCAGACAATACATTAGATATAAGCTTCGCTTGTGCAGAGCTTCAATACCCGTACAGTAAAGTGTCGACGATGTTTTTATCAGCCATCTGAAACTTACGAGATTAAAGATTCCAGTTGCTTAGAGAATTAAAATATCCTGAACAAGTTTTCCATGAGAGCATCATTGCTGAGAAAGCAAAGTTGTTATTGGTCAAAAACGTCGAAAGTACAAAAGAGTCCGTTTAATCGAAATGCTAGGGGTGTTTTGATGTTCAAATAAATGCGATTCAAATTTATGGAAGATTGACTAAGAAACACTGTTGACCGATGTCTTAGTTTTTCGTCAGCATCTTTGTGATTCAGTTTCATTTCCTGTTGGTTTTGTTTCATTTTATTCCTGAGCTCTTGTCATTAAGTATTTTATTGTTTCGGTAACGTTATGACGTCATTCCAGTTCCTTTTCATGTTTTCCTTCTCAGTGATATTTCAGCTCTGATCCTCGGTGGCCGTGTAGCAAATATTCTGCACACAACTCTCTAATATTCTCCACACAACTCTCCATGCTTGCATTCACTGCAGATGCAATTGTCGGGGTAGGATATCGTAAATCAAATCTTTCCTACAGTGTAATTCCCATTAGTTCATACAGTGTAATTCCCATTAGTTCATCGACCACGCAGATTCTGAATATTGCCCAGGATGAAATATTGATATGGTTTCGCCCCTTGAGAACAATTTAGGCTTGGATTATGATATTCACAAATATCCGGACAAATGAGATCCTAGGTGGAGAGGGGAGACCACCCAGGCTTGGCTGGAACAAGTCAGGTTGGAGATAATATTATGTTCCAGTTTCAAACTTTAATGAAATTTATTCACATTAACTTAATGCTAAGCATTATATCAACTCAAAAAAACATAGACCATAAAACAGAGTTCTCCATGGAAGGAAAGAAATCAAGAGAGAGAAAAGAAAGTAAGAATGAGAAAGAAAGAAGTAAAGACAGGATTAAAAAAGAGAGAAAACCTCCATGCAGTTTATAAAAGTTGCAAGACATTCAGTATTTCAAAGCGCAATTAGTTGGAGGCAGGAGGCTTCCACCGTTAATTCATTACCATTGTTTTCACTTCGGTTAACAAAGTAGCACCGTAATCAATCACTCAGAGAGCCATGGCTGTTCAGAAATGAAATCATAATTTGTGTCTTATAAAACATAAACGATGACGCAGTGCAGCGAGGTGAAAGATTTAGCACTAGGTCTGTTATGCATCTTAAGGTTCGACAACTCTGGATTTGTCCGGCCAAGGCCGGTTACATCCCCTGCTGTTTGCGTGATCTTTACAAACAAAACAAGCCAAACTCTAAAAACGGACCGTCGTAACTTTTCTTTGACAGCAAAGCGCGAGACACCTTTTCGTTTTGGTACAAAACGGGTCTGTTTCTATCTTCGGCATCAACCAGGTCTATTTCAGTCGTTTATATTGTACTCGTAGTCCGCCATAACAGCGAAATCCCCAGGAGAGTTTCCACTTTTTGATACCTTGGCATGGTTCCATCTCTGGCACGCTTCCACACTGACGCTGTTCTGGTCTGGCTTCACACTGTCTTTATCTAAACGATATTATACTTTATGCTGTCATTATCTGGCAGCTCTTACGCACGGACAGAAACCCACATCAAACCGGGTTATTCTGGCCTGTGACCAGGATTATTGCCAGGAGTTGGTGCACGAACGGCAGGTCAATCAGATTTAATAAGACGCGTGTGCTTTAAAAGCAGAGAAATATTATAAGCACAGTCAGGGGGGAAAAAAAGCAATTACGTTATGACTTTAATCACAGTGAAAGATCAAACTGGCAAACGGAAATGTGAAAATGGAAAGCGGAGATTGGCTTGCTCCAGGATATAAGATTGCGTATTTTTATACAACTATATTTCTACACAGTATTGACCTGGATTAGATCTATAAAATTACTTCGCTGATTAAAAAAGAAAATGTACAAACCTACATGTACTTCTTAATTATTATTGTTATTATGTATTTGCTTGTGTGTGCGTCTGTGAGTGGAAGGGAAAGGAAGTTATGCGCATGCACATGTGTAGACGACATGTTCTCAGCGAATATATGGCTTTGTGCCCGGGCCAAGTAAAAACAACAACAATCTCTCTCTCTCTCTCTCACTCTCTCTCTCTCTCTCTTTCTCTCTCTCTCTTTCTCTCTCTCTCACTCTCTCTCTCTCACTCTCTCTCTTTCTCTCTCTCTCACTCTCTTTCTCTCTCTCTCACTCTCTCTCTTTCTCTCTCTCTCTCTCTCTCTCTTTCACTTCCCCCTCTTCTGCTTCCATGTGAAAAGGGGTCAAAGATTCTGCCACTGCGTGCAATGACCATGTAATCCAGCGAATACTGGCTGAGGCTGGCAAACTGAAGTATTGTAGTACAGTACCAAAACCTGTTTGGGTAAACAACACTACATTGCCAAATGTCGCGTCAGAACTGGGCAGTTACTGGAGATTATTAGTCAACTGGCACGTCATTAATCAAAAATCCATGGCGGTTCGGACCAGTCTGTTGACAAGTGCAACGAGGCAGAATGATGTGCACACACATGTTATTACGTTATAGCTCATGTTCATCATTTCATAGTATTCTACTTTGTGCTAACCTGTGGAATGGCTCAATATAGAATGGACTCCGTTAATTCGAAGATCCACGAAAGCATGGCAAAAACTTGCAATTAAACGAGGATGTTTGTGTTGATTCATAAATCGAAAGAAAGATCTGAATTACTATCTCTGCCAAAATAAGATTATAAAAATATTTGCAATAAGTGAATGCAGTTAGTCACTTTATGGTTGCGCCGAGACGACTGTGATGTAATTAGAGACAAATTCAGTGCGTTTCAAAACTAGTGGACGACTCAATTGTCGCAAGACGAGACGGACAAAGCCAGCAGTTTATATTGCAAGGCTGTGGCTGACCATCACGTGCTTCGCATCAATATCATACGCTACTGAAGAATAAACAACAGGCTTTGCTGGTCAACCGTGTGGTAAGCTTACACGGTGGACAGCTGTTACAGCGATAGATTTGTGGGCTTTTCTACAATAACAATAAATCCTCTCAACTGCCCCCGCTTTGTCACACTTTGCCCTGCCTTACTTGTACTTTAATGTTGGACATGTGGGAGTGGTCAAAGGTCATTCGGTCAACGGGCTGCGTCACTGCAGATCAATACAATAAAACTTCCATAGTAAATACGCCCTTGACACATGGACAACGTATATTTACAATAACGTATATTTATTCACAAAATTCGCCTGAATAAAGAACTGATAGATTAGAATGATAGTAAATACGTGGATGTAAAGGTCATAATTAGTAATGATGTATATTTTGTATTACAGGAACACTAAATATCAAAGTTCTGCTGTATTACTTGTACACTAAATGTAAGTGTGTGTNTCTCTCTCTCTCTCTCTCTCTCTCTCTCTCTCTCTCTCTCTCTCTCTCTCTCTCTCTCTCACCTCCCCCTCTTCTGCTTCCATGTGAAAAGGGGTCAAAGGTTCTGCCACTGCGTGCAATGACCATGTAATCCAGCGAATACTGGCTGAGGCTGGCAAACTGAAGTATTGTAGTACAGTACCAAAACCTGTTTGGGTAAACAACACTACATTGCCAAATGTCGCGTCAGAACTGGGCAGTTACTGGAGATTATTAGTCAACTGGCACGTCATTAATCAAAAATCCATGGCGGTTCGGACCAGTCTGTTGACAAGTGCAACGAGGCAGAATGATGTGCACACACATGTTATTACGTTATAGCTCATGTTCAGCATTTCATAGTATTCTACTTTGTGCTAACCTGTGGAATGGCTCAATATAGAATGGACTCCGTTAATTCGAAACTCCACGAAAGCATGGCAAAAACTTGCAATTAAACGAGGATGTTTGTGTTGATTCATAAATCGAAAGAAAGAACTGAATTACTATCTCTGCCAAAATAAGATTATGAAAATATTTGCAACAAGACTAACACCCCATTTGACAAATGGGCAGGCAGACAACGCACCAGCGGCGAAAGAATACCTAGCGCACCGAAAGGCATCTTAGACGAATTCATTAGACTCCGTGAAAAAGTTGGACGATTGGCGAATCGGCGGACTGAAAAGATCTATCGGAGACTGTATTTCGTTGCTATACACATTCTTTTTTTTTTTTTTAAAGTAAAAAATAATAAAGAGGACTGATGTGTATAGTTACTTTTTGTGTATTTTTCTACGAATTTAGGTGAAAACCGCATGTTTTTACGTTACGTAGTTCTCAAGAAATCTGTGACACAGATTTGGCTGAAGCGTTTTATTAATATAGATAAGTAAATGCAGTTAGTCACTTTAAGGTTGCGCCGAGACGACTGTGATGTAATTAGAGACAAATTCAGTGCGTTTCAAGACTAGTGGACGACTCAATTGTCTCAAAACGAGATGGACAAAGCCAGCAGTTTATATGGCAAGGCCGTGGCTGACCATCACGTGCTTCGCATCAATATCATACGCTACTGAAGAATAAACAACAGGCTTTGTTGGTCAACCGTGCGTTAAGCTTACACAGTCATGGACAGCTGTTACAGCGATAGATTTGTGGGCTTTTCTACAATAACAATAAATCCTCTCTACTGCCCCCGCTTTGTCACACTTTGCCCTGCCTTACTTGTACTTTAGTGTGGACATGTGGGAGTGGTCATAGGTCATTCGGTCAACGAGCTGCCTCACTGCAGATCAATACAGTAAAACTTCCATAGTAAATACGCCCTTGACACATGGAAAACGTATATTTATTAACAAGGTTCGCCTGAATAAAGAAATGACAGAATGATAGTAAATACGTCATAATCAGTAATGATGTATATAATGTATCACAGGAACACTAAATATCAAAGTTCTGCTGTATTACTTGTACACTAAATGTAAGTGTGTGTGTGTGTGTGTGTGTGTGTGTGTGTGTGTGTGTGTGTGTGTGTGTGTGTGTGTGTGTGTGTGTGTGAAGCGGTAAAGAGAGAGAGAGAGAGAGACAGAGAGAGAGAGAGAGAGAGAGCCAAACACCCATGCACAGAGAGAAAGAGAGAAGACAGAGAAAGAGAGAGAGAGAGAGACACTATGACTATGCATGTGTGAGTGCACACTGAGTGTGCAGAAACGCTCCTGAATTTGTGGATGCAGTTTGCTGGATGCTTGCTAAGATTTTGCAGAATGAAACTAACGTGTTTGGTCATGCGTCAAGGGTCGTCAATGAAAACTTCGATCATTTCCTTCAAAATTCATTCAACTTGTATCGGCACGAAAAAACGACGGGAACTGTATACCTGATCGCAGACAACTTACACAGTGAGACTATAAGAGAATAAAACAAGTCTCTAAAATTCTTCATCTGGCATAAATTCTTTCTGGGTTGCTTGGAATATCTTTGTCTAGGGCAGTCTGCTCTGGGAAACTATAAATATCGCCAACCAACCAATCAACCAACCAACCAACCAACCAACCAACCAACCAACCAACCAACCAACCCACCAACCAACCAACCAACCAAAGTGCAACTGACGTGACCAGGCGTTGTAGCAATGATGGACGCGTAGTGTTACGAGATAAACATTATTTTCTATAAGCCCATTGTTGAGTCTATATATATTGAAAACGAATACAGAGGTTTTGATTATTTCCAAGGATTGCGCAAGTGCCGTAGAGAAACTAGTATATTGGCTCAAATTCGCAAATCGAAAGTGATTTTCGGAATTTATTTCGCGCGATCTCATCCGTAGGGAAATGTGGACAGACAGACATAATGAAGGATCAGCTGGTTATAAAACTGCTGAATAGGTTGCCCTACTTTCTCGCACAGGCTGAAGCGGTTTAAAAGCACAGGATATTGAAACAATTCTCTCTAAAATCATTTGAAAGCACGCTCCCACAGGACGTCTGGAGACGAAAATAAATTGTTAAAAATATCACCACACCGTCATTGATTATTTTTTATTTTCATTTTGCCGGCCATTGTATGTTTGTTAATCTTTGACGATGGTGCCTGCGTAGACTCTCCAGAAATATTCTCTGGAAAGTTATAATTAGATGTTTATGTCCTCAACAGATGTCTACATTAGATATTTTCCTGGAGGGGATGTATCCAATGTAAGCTGAGTAGTTCACGCTGTAAGCGGCATCTGTAGAGGCACGTTGTGAGGTACTGGATCGATGAAGCGGAAGTCCTATTTATTACCGCAATTGTTGTGAGAGGAAACGGTACGTCAATACTCATTACGGCACATGTCGGCCACTCTGGGGCAGACCAGTCCCACTGAACGTGGTCGTCACTTCAAGCTCACATCGCAGTTCTCATTTTGTAGTGCAATAATATTGTCTTTGGGTGACTTTTGCGAGTCCTAGTGGTCAGTTTGTCCAAGTCTGTCGGCCAAACGGTCTATTCAGCTCGTTCAACACCTGACCATTTCCGAACTGACCTTTCCAGAATTTGGTTTCGCCCACCCTGGTCCCTTCCAAATTCACAGGTCCATGTATGCAATAATGAAACCACCCATGCTCCATATTCGCCGGAAATTAAAGACAAGAAAAGGAACTAACCATTTCCTAAATCACCCACGCAACCGGCCTAATGACTTCCTCAACCGTTTTGTATATTTCTGCATTTGATCTCCACCTGCGCAATGTTACACTGTTCACCGTTTTTGTCCAGGAAACGAAACTGATGTAGAACTAATTAAAGCAAAACATTTAGGATCACCCGAATGTATTTTTATAAGCTGAAAATCTTGTGAATAATCTTAGGTTGTACCACAGGCAGAAATGGGCTAAATATATTAAACACTGGGTTATCGAACTTGCGAAGTTTTATCGAATTACATGTACGCGTATAATTATATGAGCACTGCGAGTTTATTCTAAAACACACTTTCACGAACTGAAATGTTTGTGAGTTTGATGAAATTAGTGTGATGAAGCCAGTCCAATAAAGAGGGTTATGAAATTTAGCTATAGTCCAGTCACGCTCCTTGATTCTAAAAGAGGAAGATATATATATTTTTTTAAACTGAACTTTATTTGTCTGTTAAGCATAACATACAAATACAATACATATTTTATGACATTGAATACAACCATAACAAATCAAATAATGATGATCAGTATTATATGAACGGACAAAGTGATGATGTTGCACTGGTAAGGTGATGATGCTGGGGACAACATGTGATACACGTAATGAAAATCATACGGGGGAAAAAAAAGCTTTTAACATTTTGTTGTAAAATCTTGACAAAGTTTTTTAAAAAATAGAATATTATAATGCCTTTAAAAGAGGAAGATATATTTTCTCGGTTTTTTTCTCTCCAATGATCCCACACAAATGTAACATTATTCATCGTGCTGTGATGATATTGTTACTGCTCTGAAGAGCTTTCGGTTCTCTTTCACAACGGAACATGATTTCATTCATTGATGTCGTGCTGTTATATAATGACACATGACTCGTCTTCTTTCCCAATGACGTAACAGTATTTACTTCCTCATCCACTTCTAAAGTTCAAAACATTTCCTTGATCGTAAGGGGAGGCGATAAATCGGCGATAAAAATTAATCAGGTAACTCAAAACGGCGATAAAATGTCTTGGCCTTGGAACAGGCGAAATCAAAACAGCGATAGTAACATGGAGACATTGAGAGTCAACAGGGAGTAACGAGGAATCATCAACGNCACACACACACACACACACACACACACACACACACACACACACACACACACACACACACATTTCTTTCTCTCCATAACAAAGTTCTTGTGTTTGATTTCACTGTAGACTAAACCACGACAACATGAGCGTTGACGCAAAGAATCTTTAGAAGAAGAGTAAGTGACCCCGTTCCTCTCTTTGTTTTTTCCCCCTGACTCACTTGTTCCCTAAACACAGAACACATGTGAGTCAGGAGTTTAACAGATCCACATACTTTACAGGCGATGACGTCGATAGTCCAGATGTCCATTTGCAAACTACATTCCATGGCAAACAAACGTCATCTCTGCGTAATCGCGACGAGTATCTGATTATCCGCAATGATTTGCACTAATCGAACATCACAGACAAGATTCGCTATTTAGATCGCTCTCTCTCTTTATCTGTCTACAACTCTCTCTCTCTCTCTCTCTCTCTCTCTCTCTCTCCTCCTCCTCCTCGAGCTTTCTCCCTCTCCATCCCTCTCCCTCCCTCTGTTTATAATGCCCTCTCCTTCGCCCGCTCTCTTTCTTTCTTCCTTTCCCGCTGTCCCCAACTCCCGTTGTCTCTCTCTCTTTCATTCTGTAGCTTTCTTTCTGCTCTCATCTCTCTTTTCTACCTCCGCGTCCATTATTAAGAGTAATCTAGTTCTTAATTTTCTTCACATTTTTTCTTTAGACTATATGAAATAATCCTTTTCCGCCCAGTTGGAACTATTTATTCCGTCCTCCACCTCCACCCCCCTTCCCCACTCCTCCGTCTTTTAAGAAATCCAATCTAAACTCTTTTCGGTCCCTCAAAACTCTCTAAAATACTAGTTTTATTTCTACTCATAACCCTCTCTTCCTCATCAGTTCAACCTCCCCTCTTTCTCTCTCCCATCTGTTATTCGTAAATTTCTTTCAATCTTCTGTTAATGTTTTCTGTTATAATTTGTATTAAATGCTACAACTGGTCAAAAACAGTGTTTAGTTTGTTTATATATATATATATATATATATATATATATATATATACTGTATATATATATATATATATATAAAACCGTTGTCCTTCCGGCCATATTTAGAGAAGGATAGCCTATCTAACAAGCCACCGCTGGAAGTGTTGCTTTTCAAAGTGTTTACAAAATGGCATTTTTTTTGCGATATCTTTCACGGTTCAGTTTGATGAAATAACAGTACATATAAGTCTATTTTACTTACAACCAATGATTCCCTGCTTTCCAAAATGAACAGAGGACTGCTTTAATCAGAATCTCGACTTCGTTTTCGACCAATTTTCACGATTATTGTTTAAAGAAAGAAACACCAGTAATGATACCAAGTAATTATAACCTCCTTCCCTTACAAATTCTCCTGTTACCAGCCAGTTCTAGGAAAAGAAATGATAGGAAGTTGACAAGCACGGTGGGAGATCCCCTATCCCCCCTCCCTCCCCCCTTCCCACACATCCAAGTGGACTTAAGACTAAAAGAGGATTATGGCAGTCTCACCACAGCAACCTGATCCAATCTTTGTAACCAAATCGTTACCATAAACCATCATTGTGTGAACAAGAAGGACTTTAAAAAAAATTCATTAAAGTGTTTCATCGATTTTATCGTCGCAAGGCGCATGGGTAGTCACAGTGCCAGGTCCCATATGGGCTAGGTACATCAGGGAGACATGGATACCATATGAGCTTCATGTGTGTGACAGCCAGAAAAATCACGGGTACACCAAACTCTATGCATGAATAAGCGATCAAGTCGCCTGGATACCATGTGATCAACCCATACCCAGATGATGTAAGAAAGTCCACAGGAGATTCATAGAAATCCGAAACTACTGGGATAGAACCATGGAATAAAAAAAAACCTACAGAAATCCAGTATGTCGCCAAGTGAACCAGCGTGGTTATGGCAGCTATACTTCTTGACTTTTTGCTGCCCTGAGCTAATCACTGTCGTGCTTTGAGAGGATAAAAATACCTCCTGCTGATGATGGCTTTTCCCCACTTTCGGAAAACAGCTATTAATGTTTCTACAGATTTTTTTTTTGTCTAAGGACAGCACTCCCCCCCCCCCNCCCCTCCCCATTTCGTGCTCCGTTTTGTTCTTTCTTATCTGCCCAACATCAGTCATTTTCACAGCACTAGTCTCGTTTGTATGTGTGAGTCAGCATGTTGTTATCAGACGCTGGTCATGAGTGGTACTACGGTTCAGGAAGGAAAACGGATTTTTTTCCCACTACAGTTGACATGGACAGCCGGTCTGGGAATAAGGCGCGGTGCAGTCATCAGCTATAGATAAAGCTTGGTGGCTCCTTCCTAGATAGTTACTATCAAACCAGAACTTTCGGTCGCCACAAAAAAGCAAACAAACAAACAAACAAACACACACACACACACNCATCTAGATGTGTATAAGAGACAGCACACACACACACACACACACCACCACCACCACCACCACCACCACAACAACAACAACAACAAAAATGAAAACATAGAAATTACATGCCTTTGAATTCTTTAATAGCAAGATAATTACAGTGAAATATATATTAGTCTCAAATGACTGGTATTTCCTGATCACATTTTCCTCATTTGGTTGGACTGTGAAAATTGTCTGAAATGTTATGAGACCCCTGCAGAATATGAGACCCTATGCTGTCACCTACTTTAGCTTATACGTAAATCGGGTATGGCGAAAGGCCTGTATCCACACTCAAAACTGGCTACAAGAAGCCATAATATAATGTGTGATTGCAGGGCTGCACTTTGACGGTTAAATATAACACTCATGATAACAGACAGGTTGGGAATGTCACGGTGTTTTCATTTCCCGACAGTTACGTATCGAAACTGTGCCGAGATTGGAATAGAAGTGGGAAGGTTTCTTCTGGGAAATTATCAAAGTTCTAGTACGACAAACATTTGACGGGCTGGGGATTGGAAGTGGGGGGGGNGGGGGGGGGGGGGGGGGGGGGAGAGGGGCTAAGGGAAGAAAGCGTGGAGCAAAGAGGAGAGAAAAATAAGGAAAGCAAGGTGGAAGAAGGGTGTTAAGCTCAGAAGCCAATCATTGGAAAATTTGTCCGCAAATGTGGAAGGATTAAGGACAGTCTATTAAGGCTGGAGTGCTGAGAAGGGTTCTTGAACAAACCTTCAGGGTCTTATGTCCGATTCTCAGAAACAGATAATTATCGCCTCATCCTTTGCCACTCCCTCCCTTCCCCAACCTCAAACCATCTCCACACCTCTTGTGTCCTTCTCTTCCTTATGGATGTCAGCAGGGAGTAAATTCTCATCCTGAACTTTCAGTACACAGGCCGGTACATACACAGCCACGTGCATACAATGCCATAGAAATCATAAAACAGTATAGCAACATCCTACATTTATGCCATATCCTGAATTCAGGAAACTTCATGACATATGATATCCTATTTTCCTCAAATTTCCCGTTGATATTTTCAGGTCTTCCCTGAGCTTTTTAAATTTTCCTGTTACTATTCAAAGTGTCAGTGTGTGATCTGATCACATGAATAAAAAGCTGCAAGCCCACGACAAGAACCTCTTTAATAATTAGGCCTATATTATCGTTGCAAGTCAAACAACACTGCGTGAACTGAGACCTGTGAACTAGAAACCGTGGTTATTCTTCCCCCTACAGCAAGAGTGATTTTTTTCCTCCCTGTATTTCCCTACGCACGGTGTTGGGCAAAATTTAGTGGGAAAAATTCTCTCTATATATAAAGAAAACCAGACACTTTACCCACCTTATCCTACATTCATGATTAGTTGACAGTTTTTACCCTACGTAGGGGCAAAATGGCCTTCCGTTCAATGGAAAATCCCGAAAGGTGTTAACACTGTCTATGAAGGTAGTTTGAAGAGAATGGCCGGTTTGAAATAAGACAGCAACTGCAGCCGCAGGAGTTTGGTTTTATTTTACGAATTGAGTGACGCTCTGGATATTTAAGGAATTTCAAATTCCCATTCAATTTCCTGAAGTATATGAGGAGCGATGTAGGCACCAAAATGTTGAGGAGGAAGTTTAACTTCACATATATACAATACATTAAGATTTAAGTGGTCAGAGCGTTCATTCGTCTGTGTCTAATTTTGGGCAAAGCGTGCTGGAATAAATCGCCTCAAAATCGAAATGGTGAGAGGCTACGGAAAATAAAAGAGAGCAAAAAAAAAAAAATTACAATTCATTTGATAACAGCAAAGGCTTCTCAAATTACAGCACTGGAGAATTTTAATAATAGACTAGACGTCTATAACATAAACATTTCATTACGACAAACTATTTCGTGTGTAAAACCTTCTTCAATTATTCGTTAAAATGGTATGTGTCTCATAGTCACAAAGGCTAACGTGAACAATATCAAAAAAAGTGGGTTAAACTCTGGTTTTTCAATACGACAGATGGTACTGAACGCAGGATTACATCAATACCAAGTTACAGTTGTCGAATATCACACAGGAAAATGTATTGACCCTGGACTGTTCGGACGGCGACTGGCAGGACGGTGAGCGCAGGTGTGATCAACAAAACATCTGCCTGCAGTGTGCACTCTAGACTGGCTACCACGCTATTCCCTCTTTCACTGTGACCTACTGCCACTGGTGGTACTAGTACTACTCATCTTTCAGCTTGGTCACAAGTGGCGTCTGTACGAATTTTCCTTTAGGGGAAGAGGGCTGGGGCTGGGTAAGGAAGATCCCACGCAAATTCTTTTCAGTCTCAACAAAGCCATCGTGCTGTAACTATTTCTGTTAGTCCACATGATTGCGGCATTGTCGAATATGGATGAGAAGGGGAAAGAGGATTGGGAAGNGGGGGGGGGGGGGGGGGGGGAGAGGAGAAGAGAAGGGAGTGATCTCGCATGCGTTTCCGACCGAATGCGTCACTACATTTAGGGCATGGCTTTTATGCTGAGTATCAGTGGTCATGCCTCATTCGAGTGCACCCTCTGGACGTGAGCATTTAAGATGCTGAGGTGGGTAGGGTAGGGGAGGGGCGGGGCGGGGAAGCGCTGGGAAGGCTGAAAGTCATGTGAGAGGAGTGGGCATCGCCATAAAAGAAAGAGCACAGTAATGAAGACGAACAAGAGAGAGAGAGAGAGAGAGAGAGAGACTGTGTCTGTGAAAGAGAGATGTGAGAGAAAGAGAGAGGCTGTGATTTAGTGACAGATGGTGAGTGAAACAGTCATAAACACAGAGAGAGAGAGAGAGAGAGCGAGAGAGAGAGAGAGAGACTGTGTCTGTGAAAGAGAGATGTGAGAGAAAGAGAGAGGCTGTGATTTAGTGACAGATGGTGAGAGAAACAGTCATGAACATATACAGAAAGAGAGAAGGAGAGAAAGAGAAAGTCAGAGGAAAGGGCTGGTGGGAGGGGT
>JAWQUT010000066.1:1243780-1254181 GCA_033807755.1 Ellobium chinense | reverse complement strand
GGGGGGGGGGGGGGGGGGAGAGAGAAAGAGCAACTATGCGATAAAAGGTACCACAAAGATAATCAAAATAGGAAGTGCGAGAGATAGAAAAAGAAGATGGTGTGAGGTAAAGAAAGCAAGACATTCATACTGAGACGAGAACTTATAGAGGGGGAAACTAAATGACTTCATCAAACCGAAAGACTCGGATTTCGATTGCAACTTGTTTGTCAGCCAGGTTTGTCAGCCAGGTTTGTCAGCCTTCCTGTTCTATTGATGTCATACACGAAAGTTTGTCATTCAAGTACTGTCAACTGTCAATGTATGTCCATGTAAATTAATAGTCTCTGTGAATAGTTAGGGCGGGCACACAGAGAAATGGAAGGTTTATTGTTTAATTGACTTCATTCTCGCGAATGAAAATTCTGGCTATGTCAGAGACTCCTGTGTTGTCTCAGTAACTAGACAGACAGACAGACAGACAGACAGACAGACAGACAGACAGACAGACAGACAGACTCTCTATATGCTAGCAGCTTCATGTAACTATGGTCCGACTCCCCACATTTTTCGCTGCATCGCACTGTTTCAGTAACCAGCAGAAAATCTCTCAAACAAACACTGCAACTCAATCTCACACACCGCTTATTCGCAACTTTGTCAGTGCTCCCAATGAGTTGTCATTACGCGGAGTTGAGTGTGTGTCTCCTCAATGCAGCAGCATTACCCTTCATTACAAAAATAGGTCGATGATAGCCAGTATTGACCAGTTGGAGTCTCGCTAGACTAGGCGCCCAGTGCCATTCAGCACCGCCTCACATTACTCTCTCTCTCTCTCTCTCTCTCTCTCTCTCTCACACACACACACACACACACACACACACACACACACACACACACACACGTTCGTCTCGCTGGTGGTATGGCGCTGTCTTCTTTGGTATATCGATATAGAGTACTCGATACTGTCAGCTGTCAGCGCGAGTACTCACTTACAGAATGTGACGCTCCATCTCTGTCATGAAGTGAAAAGGCCATTAATACAAAGAAAATCCACGACGCCGATGTGGAATAACTACACACAAAGAGAAGATTAAAAAAAAACCAACTATAACTTCATTTAAGAGAAAATCGAATTATCGAATTAAGTGGACTCGACTGCACTGTTATCAGCGTATTGTTACTGTTATCAATTTGACTTTTTTTTTTTTCAAGTTCCTGTTTTTAGGTATATAGGCGGACATTTTACCATAAGGTTTGATTCCAAAATGATGCCTGTCTTTTGATCGTGATAAAACATGGGTTATACTAACATAAATTGTTACAGTATTTAAGCGAATGGGTTTTTCTTTTGATAACTAGGCGGGTTGATCGTTGTCTAGTACATATAATTCGCTGTTTTTTTTTGTTTACGTCATTATGTATGCAAAAAATAAAAGGTGGCGATCTGCGATTTCACAATACTGAAAACAACTTTCCACGATGCTGTGCTCGTGAGTAATCCGAATGAGTAATCGCATTCATCAGCAGATATTTGAAAATATCGACTACGACACAGTCCTAGCTGCTGGCAATGCAGTTCTCACCAGCTCATTAAAATCACAGCGGCCTGGTGGTAGTTTCTTCGATCTCTCTTGGCCTAGGGTGAGCACTTTCTCAATAGCTCGCATCCCACCACAGAAATGTGCTATGTGAGCCTAGCGGGTCCGCGCGTGCGTGCGTGCGTGCGTGTTGTGTCTTGGACAAAAGAGTTAAAGTCGGTGTGTGCTGGGTATGAAGGAAAGGGGACAAGAGCTGTTTGAAGGTGTGATGGAGACATTATTGGAAGATGGAGAGTTTTGTTGTTGTTGTTGTTGTTTTAAGAGAAAATAGAGTTCAAAGATAGAGTGGTTTCTCACAACCTGAATTCCACAGAACCAGCTCACTCTTTAGCCAGAATAACAAAAGGTGATACGCTATAGACTGGATTGCAAAGAATCTCAAATTGTTTAAAATGGACACAGCTGACGGCAAAAGGTCATGTAGGCCTACTGGTCACATCTGAAGTAAAATATGATCCTTTTCTACAACAATAACAACAACAACAACAACAACAACAACAACAAAGTTGCAAATACTTCAAGAATGAATGAGTGAATGACATCCTGGACGTTAATTCATCAGTCTCCGAAGGCAACACCAACATCTTCATATGATTTAGTATCTTATGATCTTTTCAGTAACCAATATTTCAACGAATATGGTAGTGCAAATTGTCGCATCCCGTTAGAATTAGTTTCGTAAGACAGGACACAGCATCATTTCGTCATGCCCTTCAGTATGACAGACATGTGACTGTGCAGACTGGATCAACATATTGTGCTGACGTAAAATCGCAAACAGTAAACATTTGTTGACAAACAACGCGCTTGAAAACACCCTTTCCCTTCTGTTATTAAAAGCACAAGTTAAAATAAGTCTGTATGTAATAACTGTTCTTGTAAACGAGATCAAAAGCGTCTGCTTGGAGAATATAAAATGTCAGGGGTCAGCCGCGCATGTTGTGCGTGCAAATGTCCCGAAATCGATAGGATGTGGGTAGATGTGATGTACTGAATAAAGAGTGGAAAAAATGAAACAAACAAATAGGAAATCTGCACAGACAGTACCTGTTTATAGACGTACTGTGATCTACTTGTACAGTTTTCGGTTTGAATGAACCCTGCATCGACCGACATTTTTGTTATAGTTTACAACTACACTGAGTTTGGATTTTCAGAACTAAGAGTCATAGCGAATGAAAATATTAATTCTTTCTGATGAAAATGTAAAAAACTGATATCGCAGACGTTATAAATGAATTAAGGCTGGACATTATTGAATTTGGTTTAATTTACAGTATTTATATTAATCCGTTTGAAAACTCGTTTGGGAGAAAGAGGCCGAACTTTACCCAAGTAATATCCTGTGCCTCGCCAGGAATCGAATCCGCTTTCTACATCTTGCAAATGGTGTACGAGTATATTGCTAATTATTGTAGAAGTGTTGTTGTTATTGTTGTTGTTTCTTCCAGAAAGATCTAATTATCGGGCCATGCAAGGCGGTTTTCTTATGCTCATATAAGCACAGAAACCTACAATAATCTGGGATCACGTTACAATGTTGTCCATTAAAAAAATATAATGGGAAATCACAGCTCTTTTCGTATACATAGAAAACTTTCTACAAGCGATGATGTCGATTGAGGGATATAGCAGATAGCATTTGTGTTTTTCTTCCTAATCATGTCTAGTAATTAGATCTCTGAATAATTTCCACGCAGTTTTTTTTCACATGAAGAAAGGGTTCATCAATGATTTACGCTAGGACCGAAACGATGTTACAGTTTTACACTCTACCGCTCCTAAGTCCACGTCCTTGTCAAGGTTTGTGGGACGCATTTTCTTGATATTAATATTGTTACTGTACTCATGCCTACTGCAATATTTCAGCTTAGGGCCTTGCTCGTAAACGTCTCAGAATGTCTGATTTTTTTATGGTTGTTTGCCTCGACACAGATTCGGTTGTGAACTGGGCTGGTGTGTTGTGGGCTTGACGTACTGTTTGCTATTGTGGCTATAACAAGGAAAGGATCAAAAATGCACAGGCTGCGAGGAACATCATCCAGGGAAGAAATCAATAACACATAGTGAAATCGTGAAAAGATATGAAGTGAAAAATACTACTTGGCGAAAAAGAAAGAAAGAAAGAAAGAAAGAAAGAAAGAAAGAAAGAAAGAAAGAAAGAAAGAAAACGTATGCTCTGCTTCGCGTCAAATTTTATACTGTTACCACCTGAGGAGTCACCTTCTAAAACATAAGCGTTTATGTCGTTAAACTATTTTCCCTCTATAAATAGACCGACAGCACGTGCGTCAGTCTTTAAAAATTCGTATTATAAAGGTCGTTACAAGGTGAGAGAGCGAAAACACATTATAGTCAAAGTAGCAAGGATGGAGCTAGAAATAAACAGGGGTAAAAGAGACAAATGATGTTTTGCAAATGGTGGAAGGGGGGACCGGAAACAGAGAAATAGTCTCCAGGGTTATTTGAAAAGGACTGAACACCTTCAAACATTTTGTAGCACTTCCGGTAGGAATGCATAGACTTCAACTTTCAAACACCATCATCTGTAATAAGATCTTCGTGAGGTTATGCTTGGATCCTGTGGGGATTTACATGCACAATCTACTTAGCTGTGTCTTACAGAGTACAGTACGCTTAACTGCAACAAAGCTGCGATCAAAAGGAGTTGCTGTTATCCAGTGACATTTAGATATAGAAATATAGCATTCTGGTATGTGAACAGTGCTATCCCAGTACGTCGAATCTGCGATTATCGGAACTGCAAATACGCAGAGTAGGCTGTGTAGCCCTGCATTGATGGCCTTCAGTTTTTTTGTTTTTTTTTTAATGTTGAAATCACCCCTGTAGCATTGTTTGTCTATCAAATCGAAAGTCCCTCTAAATACGAGATAATTTCAAGTTTAAAAAAAACAAAACGAAGCAGGTGAAATCTTCACTACATGATTCCTCATTTAATGAGCTTTGTTTGGCTTCCTCTACTAGACTATCCCACCACAACATTGTGATCATTCATAATCTCAACAATGACAACGAAGGGGGAGACAACTTGTAAGGAGGCCATGCTGGTTTGTTGTCGAGTTTTACTTCCGGTGTCGATACCAGCAGACCAGTGCCACAATGATCTTTCATTCTCATTAATCCATGTGTACTTTACTGTGGTTCACGCGTATCTGAGCGGATGTTTGCCAAAATTCCTGGCTGGAACCACGCCGTAGAGTGACGTCATGACCCTTATAATGAATTTAAAAGAAGGGAAAAGAGTGCGAGATATGTCACGCGTGTATGTGTATTGTAGATCTAGAACTAGTCTATGTGCATAGGCTTCATGAAGGCTTTGTATGGTCCGAAATAATATGCAAAAAAAAGGGTTTTGCAAAATATCTTTGGTCAGTATATATCATATTAGACCAATACATCAATAGATACTGTGGGAGTGGGGAGAGGACGGCGGACGGACAGACGGGGCGGACAGACAGATAGGCTGACAATATGCATGACATACAGGCAGTCAGACAGACACCATCAGACAGGCAGACAGAAAGACTGTCCGATAGACAGATGGAAAACAAGAGAGCTATAAAAGCACAGAAACGCAGAAAAATCGAAGAAAAGACACACACACAAAAAAAGATCGGGGATAAAGTGACAAACTATTGATGAAAGACAGAAAAAAAGAAGAGTGTGACACAACCAGAAAGTAAAACAGACAGACACAGCTAGTGTTTCGACGAAAAGAGGAATAAAAAACCTCGACAGCCAAAAGGAAAAAAAATAGAAAGACCGAGTGAAAACAAGAGGTGTAAGAATAGAAACAGTTAGAAAGGAAGATGGGAGGGGGCAGCTGGAAAGAAAGAAAGAAAGAAAGAAAGAAAGAAAGAAAGAAAGAAAGAAAGAAAGAAAGACAAGGCCCAGTCAAAAAGAAAAAGACCTAAACGACAGCGAAAGAAGGAATCGGCAATAGCAAACGCTTTAATAAACTCATCATTGTCATTCATTAAAAAAAAAAAAAGCTCAACCTTCTAGATCTATAAATTCTTAACAAACACTGTTGTTATGAATTAAGAAATACCGGACGTGAGTTCCACAAAAGTGCAAACCAAGACGAACTGAAAGAATATTTCGGCAGGCCGAAATGATTATGTAACCAGTTTATCTTCCACGCGCACAGTTTGTTACCCCATCTCCCCCTCCTCCTCCTCCCCCCCCCCCCATNTCTCCCGCGCAGTTGGATGTGAGCGTTCTCTCTGTTTATTGAACTCATCTCCTTAGGCTCGACATCAACTCGCCCAGACCGGTTCCAGACGAGAATCGATCGGCTCTGAATCCGATAAGTGAATCTAGGCCACATCCAAAGCGCCGTCCACTCTTTCAATACAGTATTATACCCCGAGCCCGCACTTTTAGGTACTTCGATGATGATGAAACACACATGTGTACCAAAACAAACGTGCGTGTAGGAGTGTAGGAAGTCTACTCACCACAGCGATAGAAGGTATATCATCCGGTACTGGGCGCGTCTCAGAAGACGGGAGTTCTTCAACAGCCACTATTTCAAAACCATGCAGCGATCCATTTTTCAGCATTTTAGAAGAGTTTGGTAGGTTAGTCGCTGTATTGATACAACAACAGTGCGATCCAGTTTGTGTAAGAAAATTTATATTTTCACGTTGTCAACAGTCCTTCGAAATCGTCCAGAGCGAGCAAGAAAATTTTTCCGGACCGCTCAGTTTCGGTTTGTACGCGCTTCTGTTTACTAAGCGCAACGCCACGAGTAGTCTACCACCACGCAAACTGCCGCGTCGTCAATCATTGGCTGATATTTATAGCAGAGGAGGTCACTGGGCTTCCCACAACACTACAACAGGGCAACGCTCGGTGTGGAAAAATACTAGATCGGAGAGAATCCCCAGGTAGTGACGAAATACCCTTTTTGTGTGTGTGTGTTTCTGGCACACGCGTTTTCCCTCCCACATACTGTATATCCTTCCTCTTTCTGTTTTGCTCAGGCGTTTTTGTTCCCCGCTGGATAAGGAGGGAGGGATCTTCTTTCTCTTTCACTATCTCTCACTTGGAAAAGTAAAGAATGCGAGTTTACCTGTATGTATTTTCCGGGAGATTTTTTTTTTTTTACTGTGGTTTTAGAAAATTGGGTCTGCTTAGGTCAAATACAGGACAATATAGTTTGATAATCACATGGTCAGTCAGTATTTTTAGCAGCTATTATTGTCCTCTTCCTTATTGGCTGTCATCTGGCGGGTCCCTGTGAGTCTTCTCAATAAATATAGAAAGGTCTTCTGAGCATGACACGGGCCACTGTCCCCATTCCCTCTCCCCCTCACCACTTGCAAAGGCCAGCTTGATTCGTCCTGTCACATGGGTAGTAGTCAATCGAATTATTCATATTCCTCTAATGATAAAAGATTTAACCCCTCAACTCTGTCCTTTTCCGACCGAGTAACTGTAATGAAGCATTTTAAAATAAACGCTAGACGCGTAACATTCACAATGATCTAATACATGGACTGAATCTTTCCTTGAAAATACCATAATAATAAAACGAAATGAATCCTCTCTTATCATTTAGATTTAAAAAATGAAGTTCGCTGAATAATGGTTCTTATTTCTAGCTGTTCTCAAATNATGAGGTATTTTCAGCTCCATCACGTGACCTAGGAAATCTTGCTCACACGTTGGTTTGTTTACATGCTCTGCTCATGTATGATTACTCGTCATTTATCAAAATAGCCTAGCAATCCCTAGATCACGTGGTGTAACTGACCCGTCTGAAAATACCTCATTGTCCTCTTCCTTATTGGCTGTCATCTGGCGTGTCCCAGTGAGTCCTCTCAATAAATATAGAAAGGTCTTCTGAGTATGACACAAGACTGTCCCCATTCCCTCTCCCCCTCACCATTTGCAAAGGCCACCTTTTCCAGCTTGATTCGTCCTGTCACATGGGTAGTCAATCTAAGTATTCATATTCCTCAAATGATAAAAGATTTAACCCCTCAACTCTGTCCTTTTCCGACCGAGTAACTGTAATCAAGCATTTTAAAATAAACGCTAGACGCGTAACAATCACAATGATCTAATGCATGGACTGAATATTTCCTTGAAAATACCATAATAATAATAATACGAAAAGAATCCTTTCTTATCATTCAGATTAAAAAATGAAGTTCACTGAATAATGGTTCTTATTTCTAGCTGTTCTCAAATGTAAAGGAATTTAAGAGAAACATGCAGCTGGAGTTACTATAAATAGCGAAAATTTTTAATGTCCTCTTCTTGCATTAAGGTATTTTTGGATGCATTGAAGCACTGTCATTAATGTGACCAGAATCACCGAGCAATGACATAGCTGAAGAAGGTCCTTCTCCTCCCTCCCCCCTACCCACAGCCAGACCCATCTTAAAATAATAAATCAGTATGATCGATTCTTGAAAGATGATTCTTGAAGATGTCTCTCCTTCCCCTTCCCACATTCCTCATGGCAATGCCTCTGGGTGTCATTAAAATCAGAAACATGTCGTTGTTTGAACAGGAAATTGCTTGAAAAGCCGACAGGATCACGCCTGGAACCATCTCATCCATTGAGATCCGCTGGTATTTCTAGAAATGCTCTCGTCATTTCAAACAAAAAGAAATTCCATATTTGTTTTATAAACGTGATGATATTTTCAAACTAGTCTTAAGGTAACACGACTTTCAGATTCTGATCGGTTTGATTTTTATTTTGAGACTTGCTAATGATTGTGCGGTTTTTTTTTTTGGTTTTTTTTTTGAGAACTTGCTCATATACAATGGGATCTCTTACCATCGTAAGAAAAATAAAACGAGAGACTACATCTTGAACCCTACTAAAGGTTCATTCAGCATCGATGCACTATTGTATTATTTTACACTGGTAAGAGATTCCATCGTTAATGCGCAAGCTCTCATTTGTTTAGAGAAGGGATGATGAAATGTATTAAACGGATCTGCATGTTTCCGTGGCTACCTCAGGATCAGATGACAGCGGATTTTCTTGACTGGCTGATGACAGGACACCTGACAGTCACAATGTTTGTTTATGTGAACTGTCATAGCCCTGGTGATTAGTGGTCATGACGTCACTCGCATGCACACAAGAAGAACGGGTAAATGATGGATTGACAATAGACATACAGATAGACAGATTCTTGACAGATACGTGGATGTACAACTAAGCAGACAGGCAGGCAGGTAGGCAGGCAGGCAGGCAGGCAGGCAGGCAGGCAGGCAGACAGGCAATAGGCAGGCAACTAAGCAGGTAGGCAGGAAAGCAGACAGTTAAGTAGGTAGAAGAAAAGCATAGACAGACAGAGGATGGATGGATAGATAAGCAGAGATACGGACAAACAGACAGACAGACAAACAGACATAGATAGATAGATAGATAGATAGATAGATAGATAGATAGATAGATAGATAGATAGATAGATAGATAGATAGATGGACGGACGAAGAGACAGACCTACGGACGGATGGACGGACGTACATACATACATACATACATACATACATACATACATACATACAGACAGACAGACAGACAGACAGATAGATATACTCACACACACACACACACACACACACACACACACACACACACACACACACACACAGAGGACACGGACAGGAAAGAGAAATAGATTATTTAAGAAGCTTACAAGGCAGCGAGCTGAAAAATAATCGGATATAAGGGGACAGGAGATAATCACCAAGGCTTTCAGCATACATGGATGAACTCCTTCATCCACTTCTTATATATACTGCTATGGTTATTTTCGTATGTGCACACGGTTTAAGCAGTCTGTGTCCATCATTTGCGCAATAATGGCAATGATTTTGGTTTACTGCTCGACTTTCATGACTGATTTTACCAATGTTTGATAGACACAGCGTGTTGCAGTACTTACATTGGGAGAGGAATTCTGGCTTTGTATACAAATATTCTATGTAGCTTATCATAAATTTGTATGTGAAGAAAATCATTTGATTGTAGACGGCCTTGAAATTCATTCTACACACACAAGTCCGTTACTTTCAAGCTTGTTTTCTTTTGCGAGGATGTAATATTCGCGAAAAGTCGTAAATGTGGGTTTGAGGGCGCCATTTTAAAGTAATTTGAAGTAACATTACAGGACTATCGATAAAACATATTTGACAGAACTTCCTTGATTTGATAAAGAAACATATTACAATTGATAATGTCCAAATAACGAGGGGTTGTAACTAGACTAACAGCATGTGAGTTTTTTGTGAGGAACACCCCAACTTCCCCTTCCCCACCCCCCAACCCCAAGACAGTTTTTTTTACTAGTAATAAGCCCTATGAAAATTTTGAAAGAAATGTTTTTCGCGGGAAATAAATTCGCTAGTGAGGTTCAACTCGTGAATTCCGCAGATATTAGATTTTCGCGCAAAAAAAATTGAATATATAGTCTAGCGTGCCTTTTCAAAGTCACAAAGTGAGAAAGGAATAAATCTTTAGGTCCATAGCATGAATGCACTAATCTATGGAACAGACATGTTTTCTATCGATCATGTACATCTCATCTGGCCAAGCCAACGGGTGTGCTGTGAATGACATCAAGGTGTTCAATGGGAAAAACAGTGAAAATCAATATGGACTAGAAGCAAACTACAGGAATTTATTTACACACGTATGATTTTGACACTCATAATGTTGAGAAAGAGAAAGAGAGAGATAGAGTGTGTGTATGTGTGTGGTGTGTGTGTGTGTGTGTGTGTGTGTGTGTGTGTGTGTGTGTGTGTGTGTGTGTGTGTGTGTGTG
>JAWQUT010000066.1:1230918-1242792 GCA_033807755.1 Ellobium chinense | reverse complement strand
TTGTTTACCACTATGTCCTTGTTATGGCTGCCAAGCGCTAGTTAGTAAAGACGAATCGGAAGTTGTTTCTTAGCAAACAAACAAACAAACAGAAGTAGAATGTTATGATGTGGTCTTTATGAGATAAAACGCAGTCCTTCCGTGACGCTGCACCCTTGAAACACTCATGGCGAATCAAAACATCCGGAAAAAAGCTTTTATCCCTTCTGTAGATTGTTTATTTTGTGGCTCCATCTACAATTCATTACCAGTATTATAAAGTACCAGTGTACCAATGAACCCTGCAATGCAGGATGTTATCTGCTGAAAGCACACTACCAGCACAGTGGGGGACAAATGAAAGTTGCGTACCATGGAGTTCTGCGCCATTTTTGCGGCGTTTATTTCAAAGCACCGGAAATATTTTCTTTTGACACAAGCACATGACGAAGGAAATGGTGTCCTTTTTGTGTTTTCTAAACGCTAAATTAATGCGGTGTCCTCAGCTGCTGGACTACGATATATTATATTTATATATATATATTTTTTTAAAATCGCTTAAGAGAAGAGATCAGAACGTAATTTGGTTATCATACTTTCTCACACAGGACTTCAGACTATGGACCTTTCTTAATTAGTTAGAGCAAGAAATGACTTTAGGCTTCTGCGATAGCACGATGTAGTGACGTCATTCACATGGGAGCCAACAAGTGCAATTCAATTCAATTTCAATTTTATTCAGAACAAATCCAGAAAGAAAAGCCCAAACTTTGCGTGACATTGCTGTACGTCTATTGTGGGCGGTTGCACTGGTGGTTTTGCCATGCATTGTCAATGTCTGACCACGCAGAGGTTCAACACAGTTAATTGTCTTCTGAGCTTCCGACCGGAAGTAACACGAGTGGGCTCATGGCGCTGTTCATAAATCTGCAAAATGGATGAGAAAGGTCTATTATTAGTTGCTTGTACTGTATGTAATACAGATACTTATTGATAAGTCCGACGCCCTCTTCGATGCATTATGTTAGCAATTTTTCCACTTGGTTGTAGTACTCATGATTTATACGTTCCGCCTGTCTCACGGATTCCTGTCAAAGATAATGAAAACAGTGTGGAGGTCGGGTTTGGGAGCGGTGTTTGAGAAAAGCATGAACCACGAACAGTTTGTAGATTAAGTTGACATTTCCTGACCGTTCCCTTCCGCTATTTCGTCTACATTTACAATTGATTAATAGTGTTTGAATGGATAGGTTCCCAACAACAACAACAAGAGACAAAAAACAAACAAACGAACGACAAATGCAGTTTCCGGGAAACGTTTGGGATCCGCATCTGGAGACGGATCTGCCAATACGATACATATCCCTGCATCTTGTCAAACTAGTCTAATGTGATTTTTTTTTAAATTCAGGATCTCAGGATTCACCTGTGTGTATGTGTTCTAGAGGTTATCTTGCATTTCATGCTTTACTTGTTTGTGTATAAACAAACTAAAACTATTTCCATCACTCGCGATAACCATCATTTTTTTTATCGTGTGCAATTCCCATATTATTGTTATCACGTCACAGCCTATCTGGGACACATTTGGAATCCATATTACTAGACAATAGCAAGACTAGGACGAAACCACATCGACTTCAGACCTGCTTGGTTTGGACAATATATCAGTCTTCCTGATTACACCACCGCTCCATACCCCGCTCCCACCTTTATCCTGCCATGACGCCAACACGTCTTTACGGTTCCCGGATGGGTTTCATATAGTTGCTGTATGGACCCCGTGAGGAGCTTAAACTTGCTAAAGGACAAAGTTTGTGTTCGTGTTCCATTTGGGCTGAGATAACAGTGAGAAAAACATTCAGACACTTTATGAGTTTCATATGGGCTATAGCCAGGAAGAAAACAGGTTTACAGGGATTCTTCACAGATGTGTCCCAAGTGGACCCCGGACTGTGCTTGCCAAGTGTCAGTTAACAACATCCCTTTGTCAAAACGATCATTATAAATTTATTCCACGACCAAGACAGGGAAGGGAGGAGATTATCTTTCCCACGAGGGCTTTTGAACTTTTTAATGAATTCATTTATTCTTGCCTTTTTTTTGTGCGTATGTGTGAAATGCTCTGAAGGCTGATGTGACCTTCCCAGTCTTAGACGGAATTTCACCACAGGTCATGATATGTATATATGTATGTCCATAATTTAGAGGTTGTTATGTGTACGTTCCAAATTTAATCTAGAAAATAAAGGACTTTGGCCTAGAACAGTTCAAGGAGTTTGAGCGTTCTTCCACTTGATGATTTGAGTTTGCGAGGATCTACGGTGTACATGAACAGTGTGTTACTGGGACTGGTTGATTTTAGTAGGGGAAGCCAGAGAAACATTCGGATAAATGCACCACTGGAAAGTCTGCTAAAAGGATTTGTTTTTAAAACTAACAACGAGGAACATTAGTTTGATCTAAAATGATGGAACAAAACTTAATGCTACACATTTTGTTAATTCTACCGGAAATCGAACCCAATACCCTCAGCGTGCAAGCGATATATTTATGCTGTCTCATACATTGATGGGCTTGAGCTATCCACAGCACGATTATGAACTATTGTCTGAATGTTTCCTAAATATACACGCGTGAACCATCTTTCCGAAGACGCCTGTAATATCCTTAAATGTATATCTTCCATCACTCAATCAAAATTGTGTGAGTTTCTTCTTCTTTTTTATGTAATATCGCAATGTGTCAAACCTCTAACATTACAACGCATTCCTAAGCTCTGTGTACCTGACTTTTTTTTTTTTTTTCTAAAATAACGCTGAAAACTGAACTTAAATTTGTTGACAGTGAGCAGTTTTTGTTGCAGTCTTATCCCCACTCAAACCCAAAACACACATGACCTTTCCGTACAGATGAAGAAGCCTCTCATGTCTCATGTGGCTAAACAAAGCTAGCTGACTCCCACCTCGTTTTTTTTTCTTCCCCCTCTTTGTTTTCCAACCACAAAGTTTAACACTAACGCTAATCATTACTCAGTCATCTATGCTTACGTGTCTCATTCTCAGGTAATGACAAATTCGAGGTTGTTTGTCCTGGTAGGCTGATTGTGAAAGGTGAATTTGGAAGAGACCCAATGTGGATGTACTTTTTCACTGCAATGACGTCTGTTCCTATATATTATCTTGCAATTGCATCATCATGTTTTGGCAACAAAACACGTGAACTTGGTCTACCGGAATTTACCTCCACACGTGGACTGAACACACAGGGGAGGGGAGGGGGGGGGAAGGTATGTTGCGAAATACGTCATTCATTCATGAATACAAGGCTTGATTCTTATCGGTCTCATAGCTTGGTTTATGAATGAACGTAGTAAGGTGTAGATGGTCACGTGATCATGTGACCTCTAGGCTTATCTTGCGGCTGTGGGAAATTTCCAGGTCATTGGCGTCAGAACCGGGTCAGTAGGGTGCAGGGTGTCCATTGGTCTGGTTTATAGATCTATATGTCTTCTAAATATAGACTGTCTTTGCCCCCTTCAGTACTCCTTGCAGCCCAGACTTGTGTATGTGACCTTTTATATACCGATTTGAAAAGTTAGAGTAGATCTATAAACGTTTTTTGTTTTCAATCAGTCAATGACACTCGACTAAATTATACTGTAATATTGATTGTGATCTGACGTCCATGTATAATACTATGCTTTCAACAGATCGGAAATGCTTTTCAATAAATCTTAAAGTGAAATGTGTTAGATATAGTCCATTTTCTATTTTATTCGTGTGTTATAACAGGGAAATAAGTGATTTAGAAAAGATCGAGGGAGTGAGAGAAAGTGAGAGAAAGTGAGATCAGTGTGAAGAATGGAGTTAGGATTACCTCCCACCCATCCCCCCCCCTTTTTTTTCAAAGACGTTTCAGAAGTCATCAACATGCCTTTTTCTCTCCTGAAACTATTTTTCTCTAACTCGTCTAATTTAGATTCGAATTAGTTTCTAAGAACTCCAAAGATGGAAAATAACCAGTTCATATAATGACTAGCTGTCAAGGTCCGTCTTAACATAGGGAGTGTCACATTGCCCTTGAGCACACTTTCAAAAATAGGGAAAAAAAGAAAAAGAAAAAAAAGTCATAACAAATCCATTCATTAGAAAGTTCATAGCCCTCGTGAGAAATCATGACCTCCGCCCTTCCCTGTTTTGGCCGTGGAATATTTTCGTAAAGACAGTTATGACAGCGGACCTTTGATGACTTATACTTGACAAATATAGCCGGGGTCTCGGGTCCAGGATACATTAGGGACACATGTGAGCTGTCCGGGTTTGCCAGTTTGTTTTGTGGCTAGTGCTGTGAAACAGCGTGGCCGGACAGTTACGGCGTTGGACTCAAGATCTAAAGGCCGTGGGTTCGATTCCCGACCACCGTCGTGTTGTAAATGCCTTCTCAGTCCACCCGTCTGTAAAATGGGTATCTGGCTATAGGCAGTGGAAAATATTGTCAGAATACTAGTGATCAGTGTCTGTAAGTGACCGCGGCACGTCTGCTCCCCAGCCAGTCGAGAAAGTCCTAGAGTGATCAGGCCTGCTGAGGTAATAATAGTTTAAGTCGCGTAAGTGGGCATTAGCCTGGATGCGAGATTTATAAACCACATTATTATTATTATTATTATTATTATTATTATTTATAATTATTATCCTTTGGTGTACCAAAATAAAACCCACTGGGAGTCCATGTGTTGTCTTAGTGTGTCCTCAGCCCAAATGGAACACAGTCTGTGAGCAAGTTCCACATCGGGTCCGTACACAACTATATGAAACCCATGTGTGAATGGTAAAGACGTAGTGCTCCCTGACAGGGTAAAGGGAGGTCAGGTGCGACGGTGTAATCAGGAAGTCTGTAAGAATACTGTCTTAAATAAGCAGGGCTGAGGCTGATGTGAACTGATTCTTTAATAACCCTGCTATTACCTCCATTAGGATCCTATATGCGACCTGAATGAAGTATTAGGCCTATATGATTTCCACATGGATTTCGCACATAGGGAATGAAAAGTGTTTGTTTTCAGCTTCAGTTTGTCAGACTTAAATAACAACCGTACAACCATACACCGAATAAAACAAAAAAAAAAGTAGGTGTGCAACCTGAGTTTCAGTTTATAATGTAGCATCTAGGACATAATAAACACAGATAAATTCTGGGATCCTGAATTGAACGAACACACCGGTTTGACATCGTGCAAAATATAATATGGCAGGCCCGCCCCCTGAAAGGATCCCACATGTATTTAAGACACTACATTTTTCCTTTACTTGATTGGTTTTGTTTCATCTCTTGTTGCTGCTGGGTCTCGTCATTCATACACAAGTAATTTTGATGTTAATCCTCTAGTGCCCAGCCCTATTTACAATGGCACAAAAAGTCCGAGCTCCAGTTTTTGGATCACTTCTGGATCCACTATGCTGGAACAAGCAACAAAATGATAATAATAATAATAATAATAATGCGGTTTATAAGTCTCATATCCAGGCTAATGCCCGCTCATGCGACTTCACACTATTATGGTGGGGTGATGATCTTGGTTTGCTTTTTCTTTGTTCCATGAAATGTATCAGATCTGATACGCTGGGCACTAGAGGGTTAAATACAGAGGATATAGTTCGAGGGATCGGCCAGGAAATGTAAACTCAACCTACAAGCTTTTCGGGGTTTATCTCAAACATTCTTAAGTCACCGCTCCCACACATGACCTCCTCAGTGTTTTCATTATCTCACACGGGAGTCGGTGAGATAAGCGGGACACATAAATCGTGGGCTTCGCTTTGGTAAGGTGTACCGGATGTAAACAAAGTTGACCTACTGTATATGATTATACGAGTCATAAAACAAGTGGAGAACTTATCTAATATTAATGTCACTGAGAGGACGCTATAATGAACAGTACAATGAAGCACACTTAATATGGACACGCTTAGAACGTAAACACGGATACTGAGTACAGTATTGTTGGTCCCGATTTTTTTTTCTAAGGGTATGTCTTTGGTTAATACGTATTTTTGATATTATGTTAATATGTGTTTCTGCTAATAAGTACACTTTGGCCTGTCCCAAGGTGTACGCAGTTTTCCTGCGCCACTGTCACTATTTTTTTTTCAGTTGAAACGACTTATCTACAGAAAGTCACATAAAAGTAAAAAAGTCTTACTTTTAAACATCAGAAAAATGTAACAAAGAGACCATATCAGACGTATATAATAACATACAAGTATTCATGGACTCTTCACAACTTTATGCAAATTTATACACTGCGCCATGATCAGACTTGTATTATTTCCGGTTGCGCAGAAAACGGTGAGCTGTGCTAAATCTCCCTATTTCCATGTGCATTGAAAAAACTTCCCTTATTCCGCAGCAAAGCATGTTCAAACTTTGCATAATGTTATGTATTCTAATGGGCTCTTCCGCTGAGATTTTAAATTCCGTACACACATTGTGGATTAGCAAGCAATTTGAGAGGAACAGCGTGTGGAAAAGCGCGAATCTGCAATTGTTGGGGTCTATGTGAATGACGTCACTACTCTGTGCTGTCGCAGAAGCCTAAATTAATTTCCGGTTCTAAGTCTAGGTAAGAAGGGCACAGGGGGTTAACTCCTATGTGAGAAGGTATGGTAAGCATTTATACGTTCTGATCTATTACCAAGCCCCTCTCCCTCATACCTTGCCAAAAGCAGGATGTAAATTACAGAAAGGTTCGTTGTTTAACTTGTACGTACGAGTATTAACCTTGTGTGGAGGTGTGGTTTGTCAGAAACGACACTTCAACTTAATCAAATTGTGTGAGAATCAGGGGATTATGGTTGGGAAAATTACGGACAGGAAGATACATACAGGATCTGTAATGGTATTTGTTGTCAGATTTATGAAATGAGTTGTATATTTATCGCATTTGCAAGCCTCTGGCTAGAGAATACAATAAATTTATAACGAATTTTATAATTCTGAAATCAAACAAACACAAGTTTCAGTTCCTTTTTATCATATAAACTCTAACTACTAAAAAAATTAACTTTAATCCTGAAAAGCAGCCTGAAGTGGCCCTCACCCTGTTTGAGACACATGAGTCACAACTGAACTGAATGAACCACACAGTTACGCGACACAAAGTTGATCCAAACACTTGACAATCATCGATGAAACTTTAGACCACAGAAACACTGTGACATTTCAAATACTTTAATTCAAATTTTTAACTGAACTGAAATTGAAACATGAAGAGAACGATGACAAGTGATAACAATGACATACTGATTTTTTTTTAAAAATCCAAACAGAGGAAAACCCACGGCAGTGAAAATAGTTACAACAGAAACGACGTCACATATTCATACAGCTAGAGATTTCTAAGGCTTCCAATCAAAGTATTCGTAAGCAGGTCACAGGTCAAATTCATGTGCCGTGTGACATATAAAAATTTTTTACACACCTTTATGTCACCGGAAATAGAGCCCTGTTTATATGATAAATAGATCTATATTGAAGCACTTTTAGAAACGGAACACCGCACACTCAAATGAACGACTTTTATTTGTGTATGTATCCTGAATATTTTCTTGAACGTAGCATATAATTTGAGACGAATCCTTTCTTAACATTCAAATTTAAAAACAAAATGAAGTTAGCTGAACAGGATGTGTTACTCCAACGGCTTTCAAATGCAAAAAGGCCCAAAGAAAAAAAGAAATTAATCTCACGTGCCGTTAACAACGGGTATGTCCTTCTCTATACTCTTTTCGACCATCCTGTTCGTAATTATCTAGTTCTCGTTTTCTCTCTGTCTCTCTCTCTCTCTCTCTCTCTCTCTGTCTCTGTCTCTCTCTCTCTCTATCTCTCTCTCTCTCTCTCTCTCTCTCTCTCTCTCTCTCTCTCTCTCTCTATCTCTCTCATCAGATGTAGCCCTCATTACATAGCAAAAATATTTCTCCGTCTCTCTCTCGCTTTGCATGTGTGTGCTCAGTGGAATCATTAACATGAATCGTCTCATTTAATCGGGACATTGAAGTTTATGGTCAAACAACGACGAAGATGAAGAAAAGGAGTGTCCTCTGACACTGAAGGGACACATTTCAGACTGACAGGTGCAGATCACCTGAGTGTTACACGTCACTGCCTAGGGGTCGTCAGTCAGTTTCAGCAGCGGGACTAGGGGGAGGGTCATTTCATTGGCGAAGACNGGGGGGCGTGAGGAAAGAGAATAGTAGAGAGGGAGAGTACGAAAAAAATGTATTAGGAGAATATTTTTCAATTCACTTCAATTCAATGTTTATTATAGTCACTGTGGCCAATTTCAATATATTTACAGAACCTGTAGTAACAACATACAAATACAAATAACAAAATAATTCCATACGCCATTCACTCTTACTCTGGCGCTACAGATTTCACTGTTCCCTCACGCTTTTTTATTTTTCATTCGGAATTAATGAGTTTGTTAACATTTACCCAGTACATAATATACCTTCTCCACTGAACTTTTTACACTTAGCCATCCTCCTACTTTCTCCCGCTCCCTCATCCCCACCACTTCCAAAACACACACATACTCATATTTCCCCAATCGAGCACATGCAATATAAGCGCACGTACGTGTGTGTGATACACACACACACACACACACACACACACACACACACACACACACACACACACACACACACACACACACACACACACACACACACACGCGCGCACACACACACACACGCACGCACGCACGCACACATACACAGACACACAGACACACACACACACGTCTACAGACACACACACACACACACACACACACACACACACACACACACACACACACAAACACACACACACACACAGGATTCAAAGGCCACCAGAAGAAGTTATAGAACCGTCTTGTTATATTCACTGATACCTTTATGACAAAATATTCCCAACGATTTTGCTTCCCTGTTATTCATTGTTCTTAAGAATGTGACAAATTTCAGCATGTTAGGTTTTACAATTAGTCTACGCGGTAGAAATGTTTGTCTAATTTCCTTGAAACGCTGGCATTCAACTACGATATGGAATTCATCTTCTATTTTATTACAAACTTCACATGTTCTTAAAATATAATCTACTTTTGGTCTTTTCCATCTTCCCCTTTCCACCATAAAACTGTGAGATCCTAATCTTAATTTTGAAATAGCTATTCTCATATATATGTTTTTGTTTAACCTCCAATAAATATTGTTCACATTTAAATTCTACAGTAATATGTCTGTACAGTCTATTTTCACTTCCACTTTCTATATCGCTGTGTGACACTTTTGTTGAAACGTATCTTGCGTGCGTTGTTCGAATTCTGAAATAAATAGTGTAATGTTTTCTGTAGTTTGATTCTCCCAAACATATCCAAACCAGTATTTCATCCGCATGTTTTTTTAATAATGAAACCCAGTTTACGACGTCGTCATTTTCTGATGTTGTCCTTAATTGTTGGTACATTTTTTTAACCGGGTTACTATCCTCTAAACTTAATATTTTGCTCCAATACTTTATGATTCTTATTTGCCTTTGTATTGTTAAAGGAACAACTACTAGTTCAAAATACACAAATGCATTTGGTGTAGATTTTCTCACACCCAAAACAGATCTTAAAAAACTAGTATGGACTCGCTCAATGGGCCAAGCTTCGCAAAATCCCCAAATTTCACATGCATATGAAAGAATTGGATTGATCAATGAATTAAACAATTTTATCTGTAGTATTGGTGGCAAATCTGGATTTCTGTGTCAACAAGATTTAAGATTAAACAAGGCTTATTGTGCTTGATCTGCCAAATTTTGAATGGCTTTGGAAAATTTTCCAGAACTACCAAACACAAAACCTAGATATTTAAAGGAATTAACTGTTTCTAAAGGAAAGAAAGAAGACTGAAAGCGGATCGATTTTGGGGGAGGAGGGAGGAGCAGGGGGTAGGGGGAAGGGAATGCGGCCAAGATACTAGATACTTCTGACGTACCACTGATCATTTCCTCTTCCTTGGATTTCTTTTTGCGCTTGCTGTTTTCATAACTGTTGATTTTATGCGATCAGAGTACAAGACAACACGCTGCTTGTATTCTAACTCTGAATGTTTATAGCACAATACAAAGAAATAAATGTAGCGTCTGGCAACTTAGAATCGTGATTTCAATGGCTGTGGAAGAGCTCAGCAGATGTTGGGGGTTGGTACTTTACAGCGGGTCGTATCACAACTGTTCCAACGTGACCAAAGGACCATTGGTAGGCTTCTGGAGCGTTTTCAAGTCATCGGAACCATTCGAGATAGACCCTGCACGTGATACAGATGACAGGTCTGATCGGTATAATATTGTGAACATCATTTGAGAAATTGCTTCCAGACTGGGGTTACCACTTCGAGGAACATACAAGAAAGAGATGGTCATGTGAGTGAACGCACAAACCGCCCAGGGACTCTGAAAACACAAGGAGCTTTCTGTTGACAGAACTGATCGTCAGGCTCGTGTGCAGAGGTCTAATCAACATTCAGTGGACTCTCCACAGACGGGATGGTGTTGTCCTCTCAGATGAGTCGCGGTTCTGCGTGGACTACGTGGACGGACGCATGAGAGTATGGTACCGAAGAGTGGACTAAGTGGACGGACGCATGAGACTATGGTACCGAAGAGTGGACTAAGTGGACGGACGCATGAGAGTATGGTACCGAAGAGTGGACTAAGTGGACGGACGCATGAGAGTATGGTACCTTAGAGGTGAAATGGAGCACTTCCTGCCCTGTCATGTTGATCTAAAAGTGAAAGTGGAGCGGAGTGTTCAAATGGTTATAGCGTTGAACTAAACTTCTAAACGTCGGTTCCCAATTACGATTGTGCTGTAAGTGCCGAAAGAAAACATTTCATCCACATTTTCCTCAAGTCTGTCCGTTTGTTAATAGAGTACTTGGCTATAGGAAGAAGAGGATGTTATCAACATGCCAGTGATCAGCGCCTTTAAATGGCAGCGGCACTCTATGCTCCCCAGCGAGTTGGGAGAGTCATAGAGTGATCAGACCTGCTAGGTAATAACAGTGTGAAATTACGTGAGCGGGCCTCGATACAAGACTAATAATTTAACCGCCTTATGATGATGATGACGATAATGATGATGATGATGATATTGGTGATTATTATTATCATTATTATTAAAACGGTGAGTACCTGCCCTAGCATAATGCATTTTCCTTAGCGAGTCAACTTTTAGGCATCCATGCTTTTCACCATGTTAATCATCAAGTCAAAAACAAAAAAAAAAAACTAGTGCCGAAATTTTTCCCCCTGGCTTCTGGAGTCTTTCACATCACCACTGTCTTCACAGACCTTTTTCACACAGATCCTGAGACCGTTCGATCACTGATCAGTGTTTATGAGTAAGATTTCAGACTCGCTCTCTCGTGGGCGGTTGATGACGCAATGGGGTTTTTGTGACGCAGCCGTTCATTGGTTAAACGCCTCGGTTTTCAATCAGCAAAAATTCTGGGTAGGGGTTTACGTGATGGTAGAGAGAGAGAGGAAGAGAGAGAGAGAGAGAGAGAGAGAGAGAGAGAGAGAGAGAGAGAGAGAGAGGAAGGGAAGAAGGAGGAACTGTAGTGTGATGTAATCGTTCTTCGCTTAGATTTCAATCAGCAAAAATCCAGGTCAGGGGGGTTATGTGGTGGTAAAGAGAGAGAGAAAGAGAAAGAGAGAAAGAAAGAGAGAGAGAGAGAGAGAGAGAGAGAGAGAGAATGGAGGAAGGAAAGAAAGAGGAAGCGAGCTGTGATGTAATTGTTTATTGGTTAGATTTCAATCTGAGAAAATCCAGGTCAGGTTGATATGGTGGTAAGGAGA